>FXXK01000546.1:351551-362272 GCA_900184695.1 Betula pendula
ATGAGAAAACAAAACAGTACTCTACGTAATTATATGGTATAACCAAAACAAATTAATAATATATTCAGAATCTTTTTCCTTTTAAAAGCAACAAAAATGATTGTCAAAAGGCCCCAAATATTATATAATTTATATTTGTGATGATTGTGGAGGTGAAAGTTATGGCGAATAAGTGATGTTATCCTTCATTAAATAACTAGTTGGGGAAGTGGCGTTGCGTTGTGAATATAAATTAGAATAAGAAACACCATTAAATTTATTTTCCTTATGGTCAACAAGGGTCTCTCTCATGGGACATGAAGTGCAGCAATATCTCTGTTTGTTTATGTGTTTTGAAGGCGTTTTTTTTTTTCAAAAAAAAAAAAAAATTAATGTGACATAAAAATAAAAATTATTTTGTTGTTTTTATTGTTTGAGTTCTTTATTGATGTTTTTGTTTTAAGAAAATAAAACAAAAGACAAAAAAAAACAAAATTCTTACAAACGGAGTCTTATCTTCTCATTAATTGACTGAAACTGCCTTTGACCTTAAATAATACAATTAGGACGCAGTGACAGAGGGAAAGGAGGGCTGTGTAGGGGTGCACGCCCCCCCTTCCCCTGGTTTTTTAAATATTTTTATTCCCCTAAGATATGCCTTCCCCTTCCCCTGGTTTCAAAAGAAAAAAAAAAAAGAAAGAAAAAAGAAAAGAAAACAAAGAAAAAATTTACTAAGAGTCTTGACGCCTCCCCTTTGCTTGATTTTTGTTTTTTTTTTAAAAAAAAAGACTAAAAACTTACTCTATCCTTCCAGCCTTCCCTTTTCTTCTTCTTTTTTTTTTTTCTTTCCCTTCTTGGCTTCTTTTTTCTTTGCTTCTTGATTTTTTTAAGCTGAAGAAAATTTGCTTGAGATTTCAGTTGATGCATTTTAAACTTGATGTGCTTAATCATCAGAAATTAAAAAACTTGTCTTCCATTGCGGAACTATGTCAAGGATTAATAGAGACAAAAAAATCAGAGACATACTATTTTATTGATAGATTGATTCATCTTGTTTTAACTCTTTTAGTGTCTACGACAACTACTAAGCGAACATTTTCAGCTATGAAAGTTGTTAAAACAAGACTTCGTAACAAAATAGAATATGAATTTTTTACAAATAATTTAGTTATCTACATTGAGAATGAAATTTCTGAGAGTTTCAGTTCAGACTTGATACTTGATATTTGATTTTGTGTCTCTAAGATCGCGTAGGATGCAATTTTAGACACTTTATATTTTGTATTTTTAGTGAATTTATTATTTTTGTATTAGTGCTTACATGTGAACTGATATAACAATTTGACATATATTTATGAAGTTTGATAACTATTTTTTCTTTATACATATATTATGTTATAATTTATATTTTGAATTGTAATTACTATACTTTTATATATTATAATAAAAAAGTAGTATATAAAAAGAACAAAAAAAAAATTATCATTATATTATATTATTTTAGTTTCGCTTCCGTCCCTCCTTGGACACTTTCTTGGCTCCGCCACTGTGAGGACGTCAATGGAAGATAAAAGTTGAAAACAAACGATTTAGCAAATCTCACTCTCAAATTTCGACGAGTAGCTTATTATTATTATTATTATTATTATATATTAAGTAGTATAGGCATGGGAATGAGTCAAAAAACCTTTTTTCATAAGACTATGTATGTCATAAGATTTTAGCTAAGATTTTCAGAAGACTAGGGAGAGAAACCCTTCGTTGTTGTGGAGCCCGCCCTTTATTTTTTTGTTTACTTATAACCCTTTTTTCCATATTAAATAGAAAAAAAAAATCTCATGTTTTTTCAAACATGACACACATAGGAAGCTTTAATCCACATGATTTATGGAACCTCTCAATCTTATTCTTGACTTTTGGACACTTGAAATAAACCAACTTTTACCTGCACTCTTTTTAGCAGCCGGAATTGTGTAAGGCTTAGAGCACTTACATTAGGCTAGCCAAAAGGTTATTTTGACTAGCCCTGTTGCAATATATATATAAAACTCCCCATCTGACTAGCCAATTTGGCTAGTTGATGTGCATTGTAACTTAACAATGCTTAAGTTAAATTAATAATAATAAAAAAAATGGAATAGTAAAAATAGATAAAGAAAAAAATATTTTAAATAGAATAGTAAAAGTAATGCTTAGCCGGATGAAAAAAGGTGTTCTTTAATTAAATTTTAACTAAATATTTGTTTAGCCAAATATCAATGCAACTAAAATTTTAAACTTCTTCATAAATAGGTCAAAGGCCCTTATAAATAAACTTTTAAGGTAATTGATATGGACAATTATTTCCTTTCTAAGATTCAAAAATGACTATAAATAAGTCGAGGTCTTGTAAGATTTCATTCAGAAAAGTGCAGAAAAAACAGGATCAAGATAGCGGATTAGTTAACAATGGTAGCTAGAATGATCAGTTTTCTTAATTACCTAAAATCTTATATATTCTTATATACTTTCAAACACAAGACATGGCAGAAGCTTTGATTCACTTCATTTTATGGAATTGTGTTGAGGCAGTTTGGCTTGCCTCTAGTGAAAAAATTCATTGGAGATCTTCCTGTGCAAAAATAAACAGTCAAGATTGCCTTTAGAAAAGAATTCCTGTTATTTTTTCACTTGAGATAATTTTTTGACCGTTTATTTTTGCTAAGGAGATTACCAATGATTTTTCACTGAATAAGTCAAAGGTCCTTAGAATAAATAGCTTTTAAAGTAATTGATCACAACAATAATTAGTGTCCTTGCTCAGATTAAAAAATCACTATAATGTTTCATTCAGGAAAAGGTAGAGAAACAAATAGCCGTAGTAGTTTAAAAATGGTAGCTATCATCATATTTCTTACCCCTTTTTTTTTTCCTCTTTTCACTAAGAGTCCAGATTTCTTATTGATTTCTGAAATTATTAAAATATTGATTAAGTAATTAAATTTACATCTTTCTATTAGTTTAAGTTTTTGAGATAATTGATAATTTAACATGATATTAAAGTTAATGGTCCTAAGTTCGAACCTTAATTCTGACGTTTACTTCTCATATAGATAAAATATTCTGCATGTTTTGAGCCCACAAGTGAAGGAGAGTGTTAAAGTATTGATTAAATGATTAAATATATTTATTTATATTAATTTAACCTTTTGTGATAAGTAATGATTTAACAAATGATAATGATATAAATATGATTTGATTACCTTAAATTAATAATTTAGTTACCTTAATTTAAGAAATTCATTTGTATTTGAAATTATTTAAATATCTGTAAAGCTCTATAAATAAAGCGTTGTACTCAAGTCAAATAAAAGTAAATATGTAGCCAAAAAACATTAACGTGTGGACATAGACTATATGACGAACCACCTAAAATCTCTGTTTTGATGATTTCATTACCCGAAATCAAGTGACTTAGATTATTTGATTACCATAAATTAAGGAGTTAATTACTTTAATTTAAGGGATTTGTTATATGTGAAATTATTTAAATATCTGTAAAGCTCTATAAATAGAGCGTTATACTCAAGTCAAATAAAAGGATTCGTTTGTGTTTGAAATTATTCAAATTTCTGTAAGGCCTTATAATTAGAGCGTTTTACTCAAGTCAAATAAAAAGAAAGGTGTAGTAAAAAAGCTTTAACGTTTGAACGTAGGCTATAGGCGTAATCACCTAAAATTTCAATATTGATGATTTGATTACCTTGAATCAAAGGATTCAGATTATTTGATTACCATTAATTAAGGATTTAGGTACTTTACTTTAACTTGTTTGTGACCAATTTAAGGGTCTTATTTGGATCCAGCCAAATTGCTGCCATAATATTTGCAGTAAATTTCATGTGTGATTGAGATTCTTACTTTGTTGCTTCTCCCTGCAGAATAATTGATGCACTTGTTTCTTGCTATTGGTATGATATGGTTCCTACTTTTCTTTCATTTGTCTTTGTATCCTATGTAACTGAATGATCCAAGCAGGGGAAGAGGCAAGATTTGCGAATGGAATCTCTTGCAGCCTTGGAAAGGACAATCAGGAATGTTCTGACTATTTTAGCATTGATGCCCACAAGTTACTCAGAGGTACAGAAGATTCATGTTTGGAGACTGCTCTCTGTTTCATTATGACAATGTTTTTACTCTTTCTATTTCTCCACCATTTCACACTTCTTTTTAAATGATTTTAGATACTTGAATGGTTTCGGACGTGATGTTCCTCATATCCTGATTGCTAATGTCAGCTGTTTGCGTATTTTGTAGCTAAGATTTACTCTCTTGTGCTGCAGGTTTTGCAGCAGCTGAGGGAAAAGGCTTTGAAGCGTGCTAAGTTGACAGAAGACCAAGTCTTGAAAAAAAATAGAAGAAAGGACTGCAAGAAAGGACTGCAGCAAGAAGGAACAAGGAGTATGAAAAATCAGATTCAATTAGGAAAGATTTAGCTGCTGTTGGAATTGCTCTTATGGACAGCGCTGAAGGGACTACTTGGAGACCAGCTGTTCCACTTGCACTCCAAGAGCAGCAGGTGACGGCAACTTGAACGGCTTCTAGGTTCGCATTTTTTAACTAATTATTGTGATGTTGTGTATAAGATTGAGTGAACGCAGTTTTTCTCCCAGTGAGCATATGTTCAATTGTTAAAAAAAATATCAGTGAGCATCGTAGCCAATTTTGGTTTCCATGTAATGATTAATGCATTTTACATTGAAACAAACACAACTGCCCTGTAAACAATTTTTTCTTTTCCTTCTCTCTTCTCGATGAACATGTATACATTTCATTTTTGTGTTTCTTCATCTCATAGAATAAGATTAAAAAAAAAATACACTAATTTTTCATATCTTGTTGGTACACTTGAAAATTGGATTCATCAATTTTTACTAATTACAGGCAGGGAAGTTAATATAAGGTATTTGAGCAAATACAATAGAGAAAGGAGCAACAGCTATTGGATCTGATTCATTTACATGTATTGGTTCCAAGGGTGGAATATCTCCAGTTGAATTTACAGCAAGTATTTTCCCATTTAGAAGCATTGTTTGGCTGTGTAAATCCCCATCTTTTGCTGTCAAGTGATATTCTTCTCTTGTACCCTTACCAATTATAGCAGGCCCTGTAGCAAATTTTGTTCTTGGACTTCGCTTTTCTTGTGTAGTGGAAGTCATGAGGCTGCTGCTGGTAGCATTTTCAGTCGACACACGCACGTGAAATGTACTGCTACCGTCTAGGTTGATCAGAAGCAACGTGATTCCTTGCTGCAGAGCAATGGAAACTCAATGAATCAGTAAACCCCTTTTTTTTTTTCTGCTAATTGTAGATTGTACTCACCCCTTTCTTTGAACAGTGAGCATAAGCACGTATTTTACTTGTTCCCGAGAAGTTTGTAGACAGAACGTTGTTTCCCATTAAGCGGTGAAATAGAAGGGCACTGTGAAATAAAACAAATATTTATTAGCTAATTAGAGTTTGACAATTTTTTACACGATTTAGCGAATTTGATATGAATTTAATATGAAAGTAGTGGGGTTAAGGTTGAGGGTTTTGACCCATTTAATTAAATGGGTCGAGTTATAGTTGACTTATATAGTCTTTTATTTACGACTCGACACGGCTTGAATTTGACATGCGACAATTAAGAATATCAATTTTTAACACAATTTTTGAACTCGATACGAATTTAATATGAAATTAGCGGGTTATGGTTGAGGGGTTTAATCTGTTTAATTAAATGGGCCGGGTTATGATTGATTTATATAGTCTTATATTTATGTTTTGACACGATTTGAACTCGACACGTAAATACGAAATTGCCACCTCTTTAAATTGAGTTAGAGAAAATTTATGAACTCAGTCTATTAAATTGACATGTATCTTATAGCATGTCATGCACGTGAGAATGGAGGAAAGCTTTTAATTGAAGTTCAAGAATAAGTTGAATAACCTGTAGTAATCAGGATTTGGAACAAAGGTGGAAGTGTCGAGGAGGCCATAGTTTCCACCAATCAATGTTTGTCTACAATAGGTTCTGGTATCAAAAGATGATGCCATTCCAAGCTGGTCCAAGTACCTGTTTGTTTATTCAATGGAAAAAGAATAATAATAATAAGATCAGTATCTAAGAAAAGAAAAGATTGAAATCATGAAAGAAAGGATTTGGAGAGAAAGTAATTAGCAAAGTAATTACCAGAAACTAAAAACAAATGCATTAGTGACACCATTATGGCCGCTATTATAAGCCCCGCCTGCTTCCCCAACCCATGCAACTGCTTGAGTCCCACTTTTCTTCAGAATGCTTTGAAGTCTTCTAAAAGTCTGCGATATACTGTCAAGTCTAGATGGATCCAGGATGTGGTCAATAAGGTGATCATAATTGCCTATATTTAGGAGAAAAAAACAAATTATGACTAAAAATACTTGTCAAAGGAAGAGTGTTGCTCTCAGTAAATTTGACACGGTGATCATTTATGTTCTTGTGTTTGGTTCATATTGTGGGAGATATGGATATAAGATTATATAAGTTAATCTTAACTTGATTAAATTAATTAAATGGGTCAGACCTCTTAATTATAACTTGTTAATTTTGAGTTAAGCTCGCAGGTTGTGTCAAATATTGTCAGCCCTAAATGTCGCATGTTGGGTTCGAATTGTGTTAAAGCATAGATATAAGACTATATAGGTTAACCATATTATGACCCGTTTAATTAAATAAGTCAAACCTTTCAACTTTAACCCGCTAATACAAAAAATTGTCATCCTTAATTCAAACTCTCCTAAATGGCAGAAAAACAAGATTCAAATTCAGAATTTTTACTCCGATAACATGTTAATAACCAAATTAAACGAAAGAAGCATATTAATTTGGTGTTTTGATATGCTAATTTACCTGGACCAAGGCTGTAAATGTGGTGGGTAACTACTTGAAGAGATTTAGGTGTTTTGTCTATGAATGCTGTGAACCAGTTTTCGTCAAAGAAGCCTCCTGGTGCTATGACTTGGGGTTTAACTTCAAAACCGGCATAAATATTCTGCACTATGTCTTGGAGAGAGTTTGTGTCGGCTGCATACTGTTCTGCTGAAACTCTTGTTCCAATTCCACCTCCACTCACTTCATTTCCTGACAAGGATGAAGGAACCAGAAATCTACAACTTCTCAATTTTGTAAAAGTTAGAGTCTATTTAGCTATGTGATTTTGTAAGCTAAAAGTGTGATTTTAAACAAAATCATGAAAAATATATGTTTGGGAGTGTGTTTTTAAGAAAATTACAAAAGGTTTGCGTTTTCAAATATTAGGCAAGTGAGAGATTTTCTAAAAACGAATGATTTAAAAGGTTAAACTGCAATTTTAATAGCCAAATAGCAATTTTACTAAACGTTTAACTATATTTTTAAAAATCGCGTTTTCAAATAGCACGTTTTGAAATACTATTATTAAAATCACATATTTTAAAACTGCAAATAGCAAGTTTTAAAAGCTAAAGCAAACTGCTTCCACATATTCACTTCAAATATGTGAATTAAATTATACATAAGGCTTCTTACCAAGCTCCCAACCATGAATGATATACCCCTTGTTGACAGTATATCGTATAAGAGACTCGGCATCACTGGAATTCCAAGCTCCTACAGCAGCACCTCGGGAATCAATACTCTTCCCGCTCAGTTCATTCAGACCAAAAATAACTACTGCCCTAAATTTCAAAACAGAAACTAATCAGGAAACTGGAAAAGCAGAAAGAATGGACAAATTTTTTTCTTCAAATTGAGAGAAAATTCATCTAATTCAGCCTATTAAACTGACATCTATTCTTAGAACATATGATTTTTATATGTATGTTTTACCGAGCATTTAAGAACCATGTAGTTTAAAAACAGATATCAGTTTATTAGACCCAGGAGGGCTGCTGCCGCTCTCTTACAACCCTTTTGCACTCTCAAAACATGCAACCAACAACACTTGGGCCAACTCAGTAGGGCCAACAAAGGAGCTGGGCTGCACCCCCAGACCACACAACAGTCATACCAACAAGGCCTTGCACACTGGCCCAACAACACCGAGCCTTCATCACCCAAGGGCTGGGCTGGGCCCATACCAACTCGAGCCCATGGCATGCCTAGGCTAGTGGTCAACAAGTGTGCAACTGACACTATGACTGGTATGTTACGGCCGTGACAAACAACCCCCACCAGTTGAAGCCGCTGCCGTAATAAAGAAATTGATAAAAATAAATAAATAAAGTGCACATGTCCAGTTGAATCTAATTGTAGCAAAAGTTGTTGTTACCCGGTTTGGTTGAAGAAAATGTTGAGTTGGTCCCAGCGAGAAAGAGGTAAGCAGGCTTGAGAGAAGCCAAATAACTCTGAATTTTGGACAAATGGGGTACATGGTTGTGTATTGCCTTCTCTTTCGTATGTCACTCGGTCTTGTAAGGTCCCACCGACTCTTATTTTAAGGGGAGAAAATGCTGCAAATAAGATCAAAGCCCAAATCTAAGTAAGAGTATTTCTTATATTATTTTTTGAAAAAAGTTCACGCAAAGTGACTACTACTTTACCTTTGATCGCATTCGTTAGTATTTTGTTGCTAAGATCCTATATAAAGACAAAAAGATCACACAAATTAGAATAAGAAAAAGAAAAAAGACATAAAATAATTGTTTATTAATATATTTTAATTTTTTAATTCAATCACTTATCAATTCAATTCTTAATGCTGTAAATAATAAGCACAGTTTATCTCTAACTAGTAAGCACATTTTATCTTATAAAATGACATAAATTTATTTTTATCTTATTTTTAAGAACATGTGATTTATTAGTCTTATTTTTATCTTGCAAGATACATTTATCTATTTAGCTTTACGGCACGTGATTTTATATGCATTTTAAAAAATGAATGTGATTTATCAATTTTATTAAAAATGTACATAAAAATCACATATTTTAAAATGAGTTGATTCTTGTATTATCTATATTTTCTTAGAAAGGTTTTATTATTTTTCTATGCCATAGAAAGGAGCGAGGGAAGTGGGGTATTAGGAAGGTTCCTCTTGAGAGTTTCAACCACATAGACTTTTCATAGTCAACTTGAATTGCTCAGAAAAAAAAAAAAAAAAAAAAAAAGGACAGAAAAATTCTCTGTTCGCTCATGCCACTTTTAGTCCCTGCCATTCTTATTTGGTGGATTTTGGCCATGATTAGTGATATCCACGTTCTCTAATCAGTGCTCACTATGACATTTTGTGGGTATCCTTTTTTTTTTTTTTTGGGCCATCAGAAACTTTTGGTTTTTCTTTGATTCCAAAAAAGAAAAAGAAAAAGAAAAAAGGAATTAGTAAAGAGAATGATTAATTCTTATATGAAGGATAAGAGTTTGGTTTGCCTGCTTTTTATATTAAAAAATAAACGGCAAAGATTGCAAGATTTTGGGAGAGCTTTACTTTGAGTTAATCTCTACTGTTTATTTTTTTCGTAGGACAATTTCCAATGATTTTTTCAAGAGAAGCGAGCCAAACCCGAATGATAAAAAAAGAAAGAAAGAAAGGGAGAATAAAAAAATTAAAAATTAAATTTTTTAAAAAAAAAAAAAAAAAAAGAGAGAAAAAAGAAGCTTACAAGATTAAGTATAGAAGATTGGCCCCAGCTCATTTCTTAGGAGGCCACCAATCGAGAGTGGCACAAACGAAGTCATCATCTATTCTTCCAATTGACGTTGTTCCATTTACAAAAACCATGCCTGCACTTGCAGTCGTACTCTGTGAATCCACAGAGCAGATGTGAATGACCCAGTAAAGACAGAAACAGACACAACAGAGGAGAAACAGAGACCCCATCCCATAAAGCACTGCTCTCTGCATGCCTCAGTCTTGTTTTCGCAATCCCAAACATGATTACACACACACTCACACACAGATATATATATACTATATATATATATACTATAACTATCTATCTACAGAGAGAGAGATTGAAGGAGAGAGAGAGAGAGAGAGAGAGAGAGGGAGAAATTGTTTGTAGATGATGAAGGAATTGTTAATATATGTGAGCGTGAGAGAGAAACAGAGGGAAAGAGAGAGAAACAGAGAGAGAGAGTTGATTATTATTTCAAAGTCAACAGCTGAAGAAGGATAAATTTATGTCCTGTGCTACGCATTTGTCTAAACAACTACGGGTTGATCATTGCCCACATCAATAAGAAAGACCCAAGTTTGTCAATTTGTCAATGTCCCATGATTTTTAGAAGCAAAAAGCAGAGGAAACCTCCACCAGGCAAAACCAGGTAATGAGATCAAATTAATGTAGAATGAAGGAAAACCCTCGACCAGACCACATAATTATGCACAGCTAGGAAGTCCCAAACAAACCCTCTAAGATTTCTATGGCTGCAGCAATCAGGGGACTAAAACCAACTTTCACACATAGCATTAAGGGGACTAAAATAAAATAAAAATTATAAAGGAGAGAAGAGAGAGAGAGAGAGAGAGAGAGTTTGTGGAATTTAGCAGGGTTTCTTCGTTTACCTTTGACAGAGGGCAGCGACTTTGACACCTTGATTGTCATTGTGTAATTAATATTTTAACATATTTTTTTTTTTGACGTTTAAGGTCAAATTTTTTTTTAACAAATAAAGTTTAATATGTGAAATATTTAATTAAAATAAGAAGAGTCAAAATTTAAATTTATTTAATTAATATTTTATCATTTTTATTCA
>FXXK01000547.1:5000-14945 GCA_900184695.1 Betula pendula
TAAATCACGTCAAAATTCTCAAAATACCCCTATATTTTTTTTTTAAAAAAAAAAATTATAAAAAATCACAAATGAGGGCATTTTGGGTATTTTAGCACCCCTATGTTAAGATTTAACAGAAAATCCTATCGGAGGGAGGTAAGTGATATACATTAAAAGTTCAGAGTATTAAAGTGAGAGTTTTTAAAAATTATGAAGAGTATGTCAAAAAAGTTGGAAGTTCATGGAGGACTATCTAAAGTTTCTCATATTCTTATTCTCTCTCTCTAGGGTTTCTTGACTGAAGAAGAGTGAAAATAGGTGGAATGGGTCATAACATTTTATAAGCCTGCCATTCGAGTACAAATACTGAGATGTCTAATTTTCATTTGCATGCAAGAAGCATCGATCGATAGATACTTCATCAATCGTTTGTTAGGGTTAAGTTAGCATTGATTGATCAATGGCCTAGATCGATCGATTATCCAATATTGAATCACACTAAAGTCCAAAAATAAAATATCTCATTTTCTTTCAGTTAGGTACTTAGATCCAACTCTAACATATATACTTAGGCATTAATTAAAGCACCCTTAACCCTAATTAATTGAGGAGAAGGATGCGGATATTTACTCGTATGCATGTCTTAACTACTATTCATGAGGCTGATCAGAAGTCTCAATGTTGGTGGGCTGATTTACTATATATAAGCCGTCTTAATATTATGATATGCTATTTGTGGCAATTTTTGGAGACTAATTTAGATATTGATATGTTAATACTATAATGACAATATTCAAGATATTTGTGAATTATAAATTTTCAATTAGATGCTTTGGTTTATTAATAATTTGAGGTGAGTTTGTTGTGTGAAAAGAAAAAAAAAAAATTATGCATGGTATTTTCGAAGCGAGTAGGGGTGTACACCGTCTTAGACGGGCAGTTTTTACTTCACGACTGCCTTTGCCACCACACTAGGCGGTTGGTAGTTTTGAGGCACCACACCACCCGTGGGTGGACGGTTATTTATCCCCTAACCACCCATTTGTCAAGTATGGGCATATTTTGGTGTTTTGGGCCTTTTTTTTCATAGCATATTTTAGATTGTTTTGGGTTTGTGTTTTGAGCCTGTTTTAATGTTTTTTTAACATGTTTTGTTTTAATGCTAAATTTTAAAACAAGACTTTAACATAAAATATGCTAAATTCTGTTAAACACCAAAACAAAGTTGTTTTGCTATAACATGTTTTATTATTATTTATTTATTTTATAAATATATTTAATATATTAATATATATTCTATTAACGTTAGGCGGAGTGGGTTAATCACTGCCACCACCTCTGTCTACCCTACCACCGCTAATTGCTCGTTATGAGCAATTAACTGGGAAGGTCAGTTAGTAGTGCCAATTAACAGGTAGTAGGATGGTTAGCGATGTGGGCTTAACTGGCCCGCTTGAATAATCCTCATTGCGAGTGTTACAATTATGTAACATCGTCACGGAAAAGGTCCATATATTTGTCAACTTACGACTTGTGTTAAGTCATTGCGTTACAAAACAGCCCCTCTCTTCTTTTAGCCACATGAATCACATTAGTCATATGTCCATGTGTTTAGGGACGGAGCCAGAAAATATTATGGGCAGGGGCTAAGACCAAAAAAAATTATTGGATAGAACCTAATGGCGGAGTCAGGATTTTGGTTTAAAGTGGTCGAATTTTATTTTTAATAAATGAAAAAAAAAACTAAAGTTGAATAAAAATTAATTAAAATATTAAATAATATAACTAACGAAATAAATAAACAATTTAACAAAATTTAATTATTATTTAAAATACATAAATGTAACTTACAATTTATTTTGTCACACCTAGCGCAACACAATAATCTCAGATAACTACGATGATATATTTTATATATTTAAAATATGTAACAAAAACTATATATGTAATATATTCATAAATAATTAACTTAAAAAAGCAATATAAATATAAAAGCTTAATTACTGTAAAAATTAGATTACATTCCTAAAACGTTTTTAATAAATTTAACTTCCCAAAAGAAATACACTTATCGGTGACCGCAATTGAAGTCATTGTGGCTGATGCGATTTAAAAAAACCTTTGTTTTGTCAAATTTTTTTCTAAGCAAAACATGGTTTTAAGTGAAGGTGTGTTATTTTGTTTTTTGTTTTTTGTTTTTTGTTTTAATTTATTTATTTTTTAATTTTTTTTATATAAGCAGGTAAGTTTAAAAAGAAAACTGCTATTACTTCTTAGCAGGACTGATGCGTTACTCTTCTAGGCTTATTCTTTTTTCTTTTTTTTTGGGAAATTGGGTCATTGGTGAGGATAGCATAGCTGCACACTTTAAATTCACGTCCCTTCATCATTAAAAGTCTCGTCGTTTTTTTTTATTTTTTTTATTTTTTATGAATAAGAGAGAAATTTCATTCAACAAAATGAGAGGAACAATACATCAAACTAGCAGAGAAGCCATTGGAAAGAAAAAAGAACACAAGGGGAGAAGACAAGCCAACTCCCACAACTACCTTAGCTACTCAACCTCTAAAGAAATAGAGCAAAACCAAAAAGACAACTAGAATTACATGGATCAGACTAGGACATCCATGGGGATATGGCAGAGAATGGCATTTTCTTGGCTACCTTTGAAACGACCATGCCCCAAAATCTTGGACCACACTTCCGAAATGATCAGCTTTATAATTTGCTCCTCTGTTTTTGGAAGGCCATTATGTTTGACATCATTTTGATTTCGCCAGATATGGTAAACAGTTGAGCTCAAAACCAATTGACACAATGTAACAGACTGATAAGTGTTGAATGTTACACATTCAAACTCCCTAACTCGCATATGTTAAACTTTAATTTGTATTGTTATCTAATATTTTATTGTGTTTTAATGTTTTGTTTTATTTTTAGGTCCTAATGAAAAATCAAAGCAAATCATTGACATTAGGCTTGAAGATAAATTAAGAGAAGTTGAAGTGCTGAAGAAGTGGTGAGAGATCGAGCGCCAATCTTTGGGAATCGATCGCAGCTGGGGATCGAGCGCCACTTTCGGGATCGATCGCAGCTGGGGATCGATCCCCACTTTTTGGGGATCAAGCGCCATCGGAACTTCCAGGACGCAAAATATCTTTGACAGCAAATGACAGAAAGATAATATCTTTAATCAAAGATTGCGGCTTGGTAGGCTATGGTGGACAGCTAAATCTCTCCTCAGAGGGATCCTAGCCACCTGGATTCAAGATTTTTATCTTCTTCTTATCTTGTACAAAGATCTCAAGTCTTTCTCTATATAAAATGCAAACTGATCTGAGAGACGTAGGGAGTTCTGATTTTGTTATTTTCAGTTTCATTTTTAGCTTAGTTTACATTTTTCCTTGCTTTGGCAGTAGGTAGAACTCGACTCATAGCTCCAAATCTCCTTAGAAAATGGTTTTCTCCAATCTCATGGAGATTCCAAAATCCTCATGAGGAACTAAACTTTTTGTAGGGTTTGATGTAATTCTTTTCATGGGGTTATGAGTTGATTGTATTTAGCTAGGATTTTATGCATTTGGTATAATGATTGTATAAGTCCAAGGATTGATCTTCAAGATATACTATTTGAGATGAAAACCTTTTTCTTGTCTATGAGAAATTCTTTGAAGTCTTGAACGAATTCAATGTTTTCAATGTCTTTGATTGAGGAAACATAGGCTTTGCAATGGTGCTTTTGACATGATTTTATATGAGTTTGATAGGGTATGCTAAAAACCACGACTTAATCCATACTTAGAATAACTTAGAATAGGTAGAAAGTAGAGTGGAAACCTATGATACTTTATGTTTTTTCCATGAAATTGTGTAGGCTATTGAGAGAACTTATATTGCATGCTAGGGAACACAAGTTGTTTCACATGTAGGATGTTAGGTGAGTGATTAGTGCAAAACTATGATGCTTTATTATTTTCTTTCGGTAGTATTTTCATGTTGAGTTCGTTGTAAGGATTGACAACCTTTACACGCTCATATTATACTTTTGCTAAAGATCCATGCTAGATATAATCTGTTTCTATCTACTTTCACTGTTATCCTTTATGTTTATGTCATTTACATTTAAAAATCTAAAAACATATCTTTTCATGAGTTGAGTTAGAGAAGATCTTGAAAGCTTGATAAATAACTATCACAGTCCCTGCGGATTGATACCCTCTTTTTAGAACTATCCTACAAAGGTGTGATCTAACGCGAGTGGTTTTATAAATTTTAAAGTTGAGCGCTCGCGCGTATCACAGACATGGTCTTCCTGTTCCACCTTCGGCATCCTAAACTGATAACATCTGGTAGAGAAAGAGGAGGATTGATAACATTGCAACGAGATAGCCATGTTTTTCATAGCTGAGCACTGAAGCTACATTCAAAAAACAAATGCTCACAGCTTTCAATACCATTTCTGCAGAATAAGCATTGAACATCACCATTATAACCCCATTTAGCCAAGCGGTTACCAGTGGATAGGCTGTTCCTCATCACTTACCACAAAATAAAGGAGTATTTGGGAATAACATAGGGGAACCAAACAAGTAGCCACCATTCCACCTCAGGTTCATGTCTTGTAAGAGTGTTCTAAGTAGTAGAGATAACATAGGAACCATTTTTCGCCACAGTCCAAATGGCTTTGTCTGAATTGCCAATAACAATTTCAGGGATCCTGCTTTGGATTTCTACCAAAGCTTCAGACCTTGCAGTTCTCCAACACCATTGTCCATTAACCAATACAAAAGATAGGCGGGCATTCAGGTTTCTCTAAGCATCATAAATGACCCTGTGCCTATATTTATCAAGAAGAGCTCCAATAGGATGCCAAGCATCAACCCACATATAAATCTTGGTCCCATCCCCCACCTTAAACTTGAGAAAAGCCTTTGCAATGCTCCTCAGTTTGAGTAGCTTTCTCCAGGTCCAAAAGCAATTTTGAGGGACCCTAATAGACCAAAAGCTCTTCCCTGTTAGCAAGTAAGCTTGGACCCAAGCCACCCAAAGAGAACCAGAGTGGGCAAAAAGACTCCAAATATGTCTAAGCATGGAGGACTGATTCCACACTTCTAAATTTTTCAAACCAAGACCTCATTCCTTTTTAGGACAGCACACTGCAGACCAAGCAACTTTGGCTCTTGCAGTATCAACATCCTTACCATTCCATATGAAATGATTAAATTTCTGTTCAATAGCTCGGATAATTTGCTTTGGAAGGATAAAAATACCAGTCCAAAAAACTTGTAAGCTGTAAAGGATGGAAGATAACAACTGGAGCCTTACTGCATAAGAGAGAAATTTGGAAGTCCAAAAGTCTATACTGCTTGTGATCTTTCCCAAAAGCACATGGCAATCAGAGGAAGATAATTGAGTAGAAATCAAAGGGATCCCAAGATATCTAATAGGGAAATGGCCTTCAGACATTTGCAGCTCATCCAAAAGAAGATACTTTAAACGATTTGAAGTACTAGAACAAAACATAGAACTCTTGGAAGGATTAGCTTTTAGACCCGATAAATCCTCGAATTCTTGGAGAGCAGCTTTCACAAAATGGATAGAAGAAAGGCTAGCCTTAGAGAAAATGAGGAGATCATCAGCAAAACATAGATGAGTTAACCTCAAATGAGAGCATCTATGATGGGATTTGAAACCAGAATTGTCCCTAGTACGGTCAACCATGATCCTAGAAAAAACCTCTACAGCCAGCACAAAGAGGTAAGGGGAAAGAGGATCCCCTTGATGCAAACCTTTTTTCCCTTCAAAGTAATCAATTAGAGTCCCATTTAGACAAATGGAAAATGTAGGAGATGTGATGCAAGCCCTGATCCAACCAATGAATTTCGAAGGGAACCTAAAACAATGGAGACAATGAAGAATAAACTTCCAATTTACTGAGTCATAGGCCTTCATTAGATCAATCTTGATGATACATCTTGGATTACCCTCATTCTTGTGGTAATTTCTAACCAATTCCTGAGCTAGCAGAATATTGTCAAAAATACTCCTTGAAGGAATGAAAGCAGATTGATTAGACCCCACTAGATCACTAAAGAAAGGGAGTATCCTATTAGAGATGATCTTGGTGATACACTTATATAACACATTACAACAAGCTATAGGCCTGAAATCACCCATACCAGCAAGATTTATCTTCTTTGGAACCAAAGTCAGAATGGTGGCATTAACTTCCTTAAGGAGTAGCCCTGAGACAAAAAAAAATCCTTAATAGCAACTATCACATCATTACCAACAATAGACCAAGCAGATTTATAGAAATTAGCTAAAAATTCATCGGGGCTAGGAGCCTTGTTGGATTTCATATTAAACAAGGTGGATTTGATCTCCTCAGAGGTGACATCCACAACCAACTGACTTGCACTCACTGCAGGAATAGAAGGGGAGATAAATTGATTGACTCTGGCAGCATGCTTTGCAGAAAAAGGCCTTAGATTTGTACCTAAAAACTGTTTATAAAAATCTACAGCAATCAGCTTAATATGCTCAATGTCCTCCACCTTATGCCCATACATATCCCAAAGATGAGTAATAGTAGTATGAGCATTTCTAGCTTTTAGAAGACGATGAAAGTAGGCATTATTATGGCCTCCCAATTGCAGCCATTGGTTTCTAGCTTTTTGTTTCAAGAAAGCTTCCTCAGCCTTTGTTATGGAAACATAGGCATGTAAACATTCCTTTTCTTTGATGAGACAATTAGCCCTCCCTTTGGACAATAGAACTTCTTTTTGAGCAAGCTCAAGACTATCCTTAGCCTGCAAGATTTTGAGCTTAAGGTCTTCAAAGCATACCAAATTGCATCTCTTGAGGATAGGTTTAACAATCTTCAGTTTCCTGCAAAGCTGATACATAGGCATCCCTGAAAAGTGCTGACTCCAACCCTCCCTAATCCAATCCAAATAATCTTTATGCTCCATCCAGAAATTAAAGGGTTTCAGGCCAAAACTTGTCAAAGTGCCAACTGAAACAATAGCTGAAGAATGGTCTGAGATACCTCCTATAGGAAAATCTACTAAAGTTTGCCTAAATTTACATAGCCACTTTGAATTGACCAAAACACGATCTAACTTTCTAGCGACAAAACCATCTTCTTCACTTTTGTTAGACCAAGTGAAGAAACAACCACTAAAAGGCAGATCAAACACTTCCAAATCAGAAAGACACTCTCTAAACTCTACTTCATAGGAATTTAGCTTGTTAGAGCCCCATTTTTCAGCCAGAATTTTCACTACATTAAAATCCCCAGAAAGCATCCAAGGAAGACTACCAATGGTGTGCTGTCGCAGGCAACCAAAAATAAAACTAATACTCCTAAAAATACCTGTAGTAGTGCAAGTAAGGATCGTTCCCACGGAGAGTATTCAGTCTAGTTTTATGCTATGTGAACAAGAATGAGGGTTTTTGAGTATAACGAAAACAATTTTAAGAAGAACTAAAGAACAATTCAATTTAAAGTATCAAAATCAATCAAGAGAACAAACCTTGGTCGAAGTCAACATCCACCATCGAAATTTTACAATTGATCATCGATGCAAAAGCATATGTTAATTCATACTTTGAATATTCACCGTTGGAATTATTATCCTATCTCTCCTTAGTCGTAGTTAATTAGAAAAAAAGACGATCTAATTAACCTTAACTACTAAACAACCTAAGACAAGCGCTAAAGGTTTAATTTAGTAGCCACCTTAAGAATTAGAGAGATCGATGAAGTTAAACAACACAAGCACAAGCGGTTGCATTTAATTTAATCGAACATTCTTCCTCAGATCTAATAATTTCTGACGCAGCAATCATTAAATCTGAGTTGCTTCGCAAATTAGAGGGATCAAACAATTACGGATTTGATATCTAATCTAGCAACAGATTGCAACGAATAATAAACTAGTAGATCTCCTAGTAATTAAACAAGACAATCATGAAAATAGGCATAGAAGAATATCCGATATTCAAAGCATAAATTGAATACTAAAATAATTTAGATCTCACAGTTTTATTGATTTCGAGGCTTCCGTTTCCTTCAACCAATGATAAAAATTTAGCTACGCAGAGCCATAATGAAAACTCAAAGGATCCGTTAGAGAAGAGGGGAGAAAAAGAGTCTTTTTTTTTAGTTTTTTCTGATTCCCTCTCCTTTATACACGTTTATACCTCTAATTAGAAGCCTACAAGATCTCCTAAAGATATTCTAACTGTTATCCTAAATTAACAATATCCAAATCTGATTAATAAAGGAAAATATTAGAAATAAAATAGAGTCCTAATATAACTAGGAAAGTGGTGTTTCCAGCTGTAATTTTCGTGCACCAAATCTGCTAGTTTCCACATATTAGAATTGCATGCTAAGGAATGTTCTAGAACATCAACAGTGCAGGTGCCGCAACTTCCAGCCCGATTTCGACCTTGATGCAGCCATTATCTCTCAAACACAAAACATGAAAGTTGTAGATCTATTTCTTGGTGTTCCATAGCATCTTGAATCATCTCAATTGGAGCTCGGATGAGAGAGTTATGCCCATATTACGAAGTGATGTCGAAACTGTCCAGAATCGCCCAATTAGCTTTGTTTTGCATTTAATGCCTCCAATTGTATCCTAAATCAAAATAAAAGAATAATGAGTACATTTAGGCACCAAATAAATATAAAAGACTAAACATTAAGAGAGAAAAATATGACATTTTGCATTCTTATCAAATTCCCCTACATTTAAACTTTTGCTCGTCCTCGTGCAAAACTCAAATTCACTTTCCCAAAAACACCAAGGTTGCAATGCCATCAACAAAGAACAACCAAGCTCTTCAAAACTCATAACATATCATGAACAAACATTCTTAAAACACTTTACAATTACTTAGTAAGCATTTTCACTTGAAGATGGGGTAAACTAAATACGTAGACCCTCACGGAAATAAACACTCGACTCTTATGTGTTTGAAGGATATGTGTTTCGCTCAAATTCATTCCAATGGAAATGATCTACCATAGGCTTGCATATCTTCTCATTCTCCACCACTAGGATTACATGCATAACACGAATCATAAGGACTTTTCAAGGGTTGTAACGGGGTTTAGGATCAAGGTGGGAAATATTTGGGAGTGTAGCTCAAAAGCCATCAAAACTAGTGGAGCAAAAATGAATCAACTCAAGCTCGAATATATAAGACATGTAAAACCAATCACTCCATTCGGCAGCTTTTTTAATTTGGCTTTAAAGCATTTAAACCATATAAAAACTCTTGCATTGCAAAAGAGATCGTTCAAAAGGGCTATTTTTCATTTATAGCAGGGAACGATCCTTCGTAATAGCTTCCACCTTGTACGTATCACGTATAAACAAACCCATTTATTGGAATTGTAGGAACTCACGAATTGAGAATCAGAACATGTTCCATTTCACCAGTCATAGCAATACCACAAATCCAGACACCCCCACACTTATTTCTTGCACACCCACACATATCATAATGATGAACAATGCTCCACTAGCTTTACGGCTTAGGTAAAGACATTGTTTTTCGGGTTTAAAGCTTGTAACGTGGGTTCACAATAAACGTAAAAAAACAACAATAAGGCTCAAAGGGGTTCAACAAAGGGAAGAATTAATTACAAGGTAGGCTATTTGGCTTATGTTGCTTATAACAAAAAGGGCCTTAATCATGTTCATGCATGCATGTATCACTATGACCTCGAAGAGAATCAAGGAAAGTTCTAGAGAAACAAATCCATAGAAGAATATCTCACATGAAAGAAAATACTGAGACTGATATGGATGTGTCAGTCTAAAGGCTCAAAATCTCACCGGTTTTGGTCTACCAAATTTAGTCACAACCATTCTCAAGGAAAACAACTAGACTAATGAATTCTAAGTTGGAAGATTACTTATTCAATCATGTTATGAATCTTTT
>FXXK01000547.1:18189-163773 GCA_900184695.1 Betula pendula
TACCTTGATGCAGCCATTATCTCTCAAAACACAAAACATGAAAGTTGTAGATCTATTTCTTGGTGTTCCATAGCATCTTGAATCATCTCAATTGGAGCTCGGATGAGAGAGTTATGCCCATATTACGAAGTGATGTTGAAACTGTCCAGAATCGCCCAATTAGCTTTGTTTTGCATTTAATGCCTCCAATTGTATCCTAAATCAAAATAAAAGAATAATGAGTACATTTAGGCACCAAATAAATATAAAAGACTAAACATTAAGAGAGAAAAATATGACATTTTGCATTCTTATCAACCAACCTGCAGCTTTAGAGACAACAAAGATCTCCAAAGGGACTTCCGAGCCACCCCTTAATTTGCACCATAAACAAAGGAGTGATACCAACTAAGATCATCCCTTATATGTTTAACTAGGCAACTAATGCATTGGTCTGTTTTGTCAATAATAGACACATCAAACAAAGTCTTATTCCAACAGACCCAAACATGACCTAAAAAATCCTTATCATAGTTATAAACATACCCCCAATCTGGAGCAATGGAGGCGCAAATTTGATAAGCTTTTGCTTCTTTTACCCTAGTCTCCTCTAAGCAAAATAAACCAATTTTATTAGTCTTGATCATGCTTTTCACTTCCCACTGTTTAGAGGGGTGATCCAAATCCCTTATATTCCAAACTAGAAAATTCATGCAGTAGGAGAGAAACCCCTTATTAAAATTTTCACATCATCCCCTAAGATACCTTTGCCTTTATCCAAGGACTTGGGAATGACAGCTGGGACTATTTCAAAACCAAGAGCAGACGGGCTAAAACGATGCAATTCACCCTCTTCACAAGTAGAAATAATTAGCCCATTTGCTATTGCTACCCCCCACAACAGTCCAGGGCTGTACCTCACTGCTTTTAACAACAGTTGGGCTTACAGTCTTCTTTTGAACAACCGAAACTTGCTTGGGCAAGACCTTCTGATTAGGATCAGGTCTATGAGGGATCCACACAGCTTTCTCCACTTTGGTACAAGCATGAGTAGCATGTCCAAACAATTTACACTTATTGCACTTGATAGGAATCCAAGGATATTCAATTTCAACAACAACAGGGACACCATTAGAGCCAGCAATCTCAATTTCTTTAGCAAACTCGGAGTCAACATTGACTTCAACCAGGACTCGAGCAAATCCAAGGCAAAGTTGCTCTTCAGTCACAAAATTAACACAAAGGGGTTTCCCAACTACACTTGTTACATGACTCAAACAAGTAGCAGTCCAATATTTCATAGGAAGATTATGCAATTTTATCCACACAAGAATAGAAGACACAGAAAGCTTAAGCAGTTGCATACCTGGAGTCCATCGATGTAAAATCAACGGTTTATTAGCAATATGCCAGAGCTTGGCCTCCAAAACCTCATCCCTCGTGTTCTCATCCATAAACCGAAACAAGTAAAGTCCATTCTCCAACAAGAACACCTCCACTTTATCATAAGCAGCCCAAATTGAATCCACAAAACGTTTGACAACATAATACGGAAGAGACCTCATTGTCATCACTTGTTTCACAAAATTCAACCTCAGCTTTTTCTACAACATCAGGATCCATAGGAATGGAATCGGCATTCTCAGACTCAATCAAAACTTGCTCAAGCAGTTTTGTGTTTTTCCGAACTCCTCTACCTTGAGTTGTACGCTTCGCCATGAAGGAACCAGCTAACAAGGACAGAATTGAAACAAGAAAACTTTGGCAAAAGATCATTAGAGAAGATGAAGCAGATCACTGGCACACACGCCCTCACGCGCTAGTCAAGAACCGAGTTAGAACAAAGCAAAAGACAAAAGACTAACAACCTTAGAGCTATTCCAACAACCTTTGCCATGTCAGCAAGAGGATGTCAAAAATCTCCCCCCAAAAGTCTCGTGGTTTCATTGTTAAAAGTTAAAACAAATCATTTTGTGCAATTATGCTTTATTTAAACAGTTCGTTTAATATTGTTTTCTTCCCTCTTCCTGCCTTCCTTCTTTCTTTTGTTTATGCTTTTGTCTTCGGTAGGCATTGTGGCAGGCATGTGTTACACTCTCGTCAAAATGTAGAACAGCACACGCTCGCTGTCCCAAAAGTAGGCGTGAGTCATGTCACATAAGTCTACCAGTTGTGCTAAAAAAACAAAAACAAAAAGACAAAAAAAAAAAAAGAACAAAAAAAGATTAAAAAAATAAAAAGGTCTACCGGTTGCATGCTTTATGCGAAAATTTCATGGAGTGAATAATGTAGTATTTGCGCAACGTATAATGGTAGTAAACTTTAGAAATGCAACTATTGCGAGTATTGTCAAAAATATTCTCTAAATAATGCATGTATTTAAAAATGAATCTAAAGTTTTTTATTTTATTTTATTTTATTTTTATATAGTTTAATATTTCAATTGGAGTATTAGTTTTTATTTATAAAACTTCTTTAAACACTTTCAATTTTCAAAACAAATGTAGACCATCACTATCAGAATATATATACACCAAATTTTGAAAATTTTTCCAAGATTAAGATAGTTTTTTTAATCATCATCATTTAAATATCTTAATTTTCTAAAATTAAAAAAAGAACCTAATACATCTTATCCGTTTTAAATCAACCAAGAATTATATATACTAAAATCAATGAATAATATACTAAAAAGTAAAAGCGAACAGTATAAATATAATTTATAATGAATCATTTTAGTAAAATAAAAATAAATTAAAATTTGAAATTTAAAACAATAAGCTTGAAACTATGATGATAAGTGATCAAGATCGGAACAACAATCAATTAAAATAAATGGTATAGTAAATATGAGAGAGAATATATAATTTTTATAAAATAAGATATAAACTTTGAAGAAATATAGAGCGAGATGATTTATTGACCGAACTTGTTAGAATATTTCTATATATTTTTCATGTTAGCATGATTTTTTTTTTCTAAGTTTATAATTGATTATTTTACTTATTTAGTTTAGGCTACAATATTTAGAGCCCTAGTAGCAACTTTTCTTAGATTTTTTAATCAATGTTAGAGAATCAAACTACTTTTTGCTTCCCTATTCAAATAAACTCCACAACAGCTTTTCTTATCATTTTCTATACAATTTAAATATTCTTTAAATTAAATGTTACGAGAAAGAAAAAAAAGATAAACTATTTAAATATTTTTAAAACAACTTATAGAGGAAAATCATTTTTTTTTATATTAAATAATGTTAAAGAAATCATTTTAGTTGTAGAGATTTTTTTAACAGTTTTTCTTAAAGTAGGAAATGACTAGAATTTAATTAAAGGAAATTATTATTATAGTGCTTACCTATTATATTTTCCTTAGAAACGAGGACAACTTTTTTTTTTTTTTTTTTTTTTTTTTTTTTTTAATGTATAGCACGTCAATAAAGTTAAGACATAGTTCTAACGATTTTCATCAATTTTTTTTTTTTATATATATATAATATATATATATATTATATATATGGTATGAGAGCCATTTTTCTGTGGCCGAATCAGTCCAATCGAACATTTTCACATGCATCGCATCCGTTGTTCGGTCACTGCCGTCAGCCGGTAGCCCATCGGCCACTGCCTTTGACAACCTTCTACCTAAGCTCACAATTAGATTTTAATCTGCGGCTCACTGGATCTTTCCCATATGAGCTCACATACATCGTTCCTATCATGCCACACAAGATCATCATTAGTTTCATCATCTGTTTTGAAGGTCGAGCTCACGCTCAAATTTTGGTGTTGTTTGCATCTGATCCAAAAAAAAAAAAAAAAAAAAAAAATCACTTTCTTTCTTTTCAAAACTCAAGCTCACACCTTAAGTTTAAAGGGAAATGTTCGAATATTCCTACATATTTTCCATGTTGGCATGCTTGTGTACTTTCCTTCTATGTTTATCATTGATTATCTTTCCTTATTTAGTTTAGGCTCCATATTTACCTACCACCTTTTCCTATAAATAAGAACACCTTTTGTATTATGTATCAACATCAATATTTCAAGATATAGCATTAACGGTCTTGTTCTTCCCTGCTTCCATTCTCTTTTCCTTTTTTATATATCTTATCATGTATTTCTACATAACTAAAAACCAAAAGGATAGAATGAGGAAAGAAAAAAAAGAGAGTTAAAAAAAAAGAGAATACATCGATCGACACGTACATATTTCAGTTTAATGTTCAAACTTATAAAATATGTCATATATATATATATAATCACATGCTATTATATTTTTTTTTTCATTTTTTTTTTCTAAATCCTCATAACATGTCCCTTTCTCTCTTTTCGTTTTATTTTTTCTAATGCTTTTCACCATCTCTTAGGGCCTGTTTGGGATTGCGATTTCAAAAAAGTGCGATTTTAAAAATAGCGATTTTAAAAAGTGCGATTTGAAAACGTGATTTTTGAAAACGCAGTTTAGCGTTTGGTAAAATTGCAGTTTGACATTTAAAATCGCAGTTTAGTGTTTTAAAATTCTGCGTTTTCAAAAAAGCACCTCCTTACCTGCGATTTGAAATCGCAGATTTTCTGCGTTTTCAAATCGCAATTTTTTAAAATCGCAGTTCCCAAACAATTCAGTTTTTACGATTTGGTTTAAAATCGCACTTATTGTCTACGAAATCGCTTACCCAAACGCACCCTTATTCTCTTTCGTTGCGTTCTCTCTCTCTCTCTCTTTCACACGGCCGGCCTTTCATATATTCTCTTGTTTTTTTAGCAAATTAAGTATATATAAAACATTTTGATTTATTTTATTTTATTTTTGCGTATATAAAATAGGCCTTTAGGCATCTATCTTAGCTGGCTGCCTAAGCTCTTCATTCTTCATTAAAAGTTTTATTATATCAGATCTTGATTCTGCCTCAGTTCAGTATTAACGTTGTACTTATGTTTTTGCCGTGAACCTCGTTGCTTTTAGTTTAGGCTTATTTGTATTCTGGTGACCATGCATTTGCAGATTACTGGTTAATTAATTATAGTTGCTATATATATATATATCGGTGTTTCGATGCGTGCAATATTTGGCCACTCACTTTGATGTTCTTTGATCTCCACTGGCTGTGGCTGGTAAAGTTTAAGCGGTACTATTGGTTTAATTTTTTTTTTTTTAAATTTTTTTCTTTCTTTAATTTCTTTTCTCCTCTTCTTATAGTACTATTCATTGATTCAAGGTTACGTATATGTTTTTTTTTTTTTTTTAAATCAAATACTCGATTGTACTGGTTTCTTTTCTCCTGTTCTTATAGCGTTCATCGATTCACATTCACTATATATATGTTGTGTAGTTTTGAATTGCAAAGAATGGTTTTCCAGTCGGAGTTTAATTCCTTTGAAGTTGAAGTCGTGATTGTGAAGGAGATAGAAAGCAAAGGATCAGAAAGAAGAACGAGGTGAAAGGTACGTATTAGGAAGGCTTCATAGACTCATAGTCATGTCCTTGTTTTTAGAAAAATTATATTTTTGTTATTTTGGCTTTTAAAAACTTTTTGAAAAGAGCCTATATATATATGTATGTGGTTTTAAGATTTTGGGGTCAAATTTTTTGTTTTAGAAAAAACCCAAAAATATTATTTTTTTCATATTTTTGGAGAGTCAAGGACTTTCTTTTTCTTTTTTCTTTTTTTTTTTTTTTTTTTTCAGATTTCTTGTGGGTTGATGTGGGCTTTTAAGATTTTTGGAGAATCATGTTTTCTTTTGTTTTTTTTTTTTCCAGATTTTTGGAGATAATAAAAAAAATTCATATTTTTTGGATGGTCAAAATTAATTTTTAATTTTAATTTTATTTTTTGTATACTAAGTTGGCGTTTTTTATTTATTTTTTTTATTTTTTTATCGCGATCATAAAAGTTGTTTGAGGACAAATGCTATAAACAAATGATGGTGCAAGTTCGTATAAAAACAAAAAATGATAGTGCTAAGTTCATGGTCAAGGCAACCAATTCCTTAAATTATAAGTGTAAGTTCATTTGATGACGCATACCATGATGCATACGCTTTGATGGAACATTATATATGCTTTAATTATAGCCTTAGAGGCTTTATTTTTTTTTAAAAAAAAAGTTATAGCCTTAGTGGGTGGTACAGAATGTCTCCATTAAGGATTGATGCTAATTGTAGTATTTATTTTACAGTAACGATTTAAAATTTATGTATTTAACTATGTATATGATGTCATATATATTATTCAAATTTTTTAAAAAGTATGTTAACATTGATACCATGTAGATTATTAAATTCAGTAGCTTTAAATCTTAATTATTAAATAGCTAGCTACTATCTATTTAATTAGTTTAAAATGAAAAAGATCTTATATATTCTCCATGTCGCAGGAACTTGAACTTCTATAGTAATTTGGGTAATAATAACCTGAGTCATCGTAGCTTGGTTGTTAATTTCTAACATTTTAATGGGGGGTTTCTACCAACATAAATTTAACCCCTAAAGACGGCTCTAGATAGCAACATGCATGACAAACCGGATCAGGATTGTATCCAATTTTCTCTCCGAATTGTAAATTGTTCGATTGTAATTGTGAGAGGCTCTCGATAAGACCTATTAATTATCAGAGCAATTGCTTAGACAACTCAAATGTCTGCTTAGATGGATAGGTCTATCAGGAGCCTCTCACAATTACCTATTTCAAAGAGCACACAATTGCAAGGAATTCCGGTTCATGACGAATTAAACCAGCTATTTATTCATAAGACCATACACTATCATTACACATCGCACATACCCGCATCAGTGATGCTCAAAGAAACATAAACAATCATTACAAAATCATCTGACCCAATCTGATCAACACAAATCGAACAAGAATTAATTTAAAGAAATTTGAAGAAAATTCAGGAATTTGTGTGAAATCGTGTGAGTTACATTTGTGCTCGCGTTTAAGTGAGGCATGGCTGTGGCGCTGGAGTGCTGGTTGAGCCGAGCCAGCCCGGACGAGTACTACATGGTGGAGCAGGTGATAAGGACATAAAACAATTAATAATTAATCTTGAATGACTGATCGATATTGAAGAAAAACTATAATTGCTAATTATCTAACACAGTTCTCTTCATTAGTGGTACGTACATGCATGAGTTGATCAACTCATGAGTAGCTTTTGTTTTCAGTGAAGTATGTAAGTACCTTTTAAATTTGAATGACCCTTGCATGCTTGTGGGCTTTACAGCTTTACAAATTAAGTAGGAACTGTATCTTTTTTTTTTTTTGAAATATAGCTATTTTTTATTCTCTTAATATTGTGTTAATACTGTCTTCGTTTTTCGTTGTTGTTTACTTTTTTTTTTTGAACTTGTAATAAAAACAATAAAAATGTTGCCGCTATGGCAAAAAGTTGTGGGCAGTCTGAAGGTTTTCTTGCTAGAGATACTGATTAATTTCCATGAAAGAAATATAGATCATACCACTAATACTAACAGCAGTCACCTTGGTAATCACAACAGTACAAGATAGCTAGGACAGCAGTTGACACACGCAAAGCTTTATTGTTTAAATTCACACAAAAAGGATCATCTTAGAGAAATTTTTAAGCTTTCTTCATAACACATTTCATACCAAATCCAGTGACCATTCTGTTGAATGTATAATTGGCTGAACTATATATATATATATATATATGAGATCTCACTGGTAGAAGCTTAATTCTATTATGGCATGCTGTTGATGGGATAATGATGGATAGCCATCCACAGTTGTTGACCAGCTTCATTGTTATAGTTGTAGTTTGTTGAAATTAAAGGCTAATGAGATATTAATAGCATGCATCAATACTTAATAAAGTTGTATAGCACTATGTCAGCAGTTTGACAAAGATACCCCCAACTTCAATGCTTTTGCTTATGCTTCAATATTTGAGGCTAAGGTTGGTTGAGCTAGAGGTGGATGGCTCCATGAATGTCATGTCCATGAGGTTGTGAACTTTTGTTTGCTTCATTTACTTCTCTTTCTCCATAAACCTGAGAGCCAAAGTTATTGTTCAGGCTTAGCCACAGAAAAACCTCTATCATTCTCTGGTTGCAAGATGATTACAATGAACTTATGGTTGCTTAAGTTCTTATATGAAGATAAAAGGAAAAAAAGAAAAGAAAAAGTAAACAGTTTACAATGGAATAATATTATGTTCTTTTTTCTTAACATATACAAGTTTCTTTCAAATACCTTCTTTTGCAATTGTGCCTTTTCTTTGTGGAAGAGGTCTACCTCCTTATGCAGTTCAAGGTTTTCTTGATGGACAAGGTTTCCCTGCAATGAAATTCATTAAAGTCAAGTAATGAACATAGAATTAGCCCAAATGAAAATATGGAGAAATCGAGCCAATCTTCTAGTTAGACCTTCCGGTTTAATTCTTTTATTTCTTCAGTGAAAATTTGTTCCTGCAAGAGAACAACAAAAATGTAAAGGTTTATACATGTGTTGCACATAGGTGGGATCTCAAATATAATCGGATGAAATTTTGACTAGGTATAAAGAGTTCAAACCTTTCTCATACGGATACCCTTCAAACTTGTTTCCAGTGTGTTTTCCAAATTTTGTAGATCTTTGATACTCAAACCTAAAAGTTCTTGCCCCATTAGTTGTCTGCATATATCACACCAAATTTGTGGGAAGTTAGAAGATTTGATATGTTTCCTTGAAATTATATTGGATAGATAATATTAGAATACCATATTTTGCATCATTATGCATCCTCCATCATGCACTATATTAAATGTGCCTTGTAGTGTAACAGTAATTATGTTGGCAGTAATGGAACTAGCAATGTTGGAGAATAAACATAATATTTAGATAGATTCAACCCATCTTTCTAGAAATGCATTTAGTATTATTCATGTATGTAATTAATGAAGTTTATGTATGAATGTTAGCTAGGGAGAGATGCATGTACCAATTAATTGTGTAACTACAAGATGCGTGTATCTACTCTAGATTATATATACCCATGTAAACTACTCACTTGTAGCAAGCCAAGAAATAGATTGAGTTGTGTTAGGTTTTATATTGCAAATTCAGTGTCAAAGCTAGTTTTGTTATAAGTCCAAGTTAAGTTGTAGAAGAACTTGTAGGATTCCTTCATAATGTGTGTGGTTGCAATATTTTTATTGGTTGTAATTGTTGGAAAACACGTATTCACCCCACTAGGTGTTGTTTGGGGTCATTAGGCAAATTTCAAGTTGTTCTCGAGTAATTTCAAAATATTTGAGTGTTTTAGTGTTTATCTTCTCTCTAAGAACTTGTGTATGCCTTCAAATTCCAACAAAGTGGTATCAAAGCACCAAGTTTGTGGAAGAAATGGTAATGAATTGGATGGTTAATTCCATTCCAATTTTTCCACCTTACCAAAGGCAACTTTGACAATTTTGCAATTCGAATGAAGGCTTTGCTTGGATCAAAAGATGCTTGGGTGATAGTTGAGAAATGATATGTGGAGCTCAAAAGTAAAGCCACTTTGAATCCACATCAAAAGGAAGCAATGATGAAGGCTAGAAAGAAGGACCAACAAGCCCTCACACTCATTCATCAATTACTAGATGATGCTATGTTTAAGAAAGTGGCAAATGCAACCACCTTAAAAGCATGTGAGATTCTCCAAACCTCTCACAAAGGCATTGATAAAGTGAAGAAAATCTGCCTTTAATCACTAAAAGGAGATTTTGAAGCACTTTACATGAAGGATTCTAAGTCAATTTCGAACTATTCAACAAGAGTCTTGGTGGTTACAAATCAAATGTAGAGAAACGACGAAGATGTTCAAGATGTTCGTATCATTGCAAAGATTCTTCGCACTGGAGGAAAAATTTGAACATGTTGTCGTAACCATTGAAGATTCAAAAACTTGGAGACCATGGCTATCGATGAACTCATAGGGGTCATTACAAGCCCATGAAGAAAGGCTAAATAGAAGTACAAGTGGAGCTATAGAGTAAGTGTTGCAAACGAAGCTTTCTCTAAGTGACAAGAGAGATGCCCGAGATCAAAGTCGAAGAAATTAAAGAGGTTGTGGTAGATGATATAAAGGTGGTCGAGATTCATCCTCTAGTTATCAAAAACCTCAAAGAGGACGTGGAAGAGGAAGAGGTAAAGGAAGCACTCCCAGAAGTAATGAAAGGAAATATAAAAAGTCACAAGTAGAATGTTACAACTGTCACAAATGGCCATTATGCTTTTGAATGTCGAAGTACATTTCAAGACCATGAAGAGAAAGCTAATATTGTTAAAGATAAGGAGTGGAAATGGAACCACTTTGTTGATAGCTCCCAAAGAAGAAGAAAAGGAAGATAAATTGTCGTGGTATCTTGACAATGGTGCAAGTAATCATGTGTGGAGACAATGATAAGTTTGTAGAATTAGTTGATAAGATTAGTGACTATATCATATTTGGTGATTCATCCAAGATTTCAATTAAAAGGAAATGTGAAATTTTATTTCGCTTGAAGAATGGCGAACACATAATTATTCTAGATGTCTATTATGAGCCGAAGTTAAAGAGTAATATCCAAAGCTTGCGGCAACTTTTAGAGAAAGGTTATGAATTTTTCATGAAAGCTTGCAATCTCTTGTTGGTAGATTCAAGTGGAAGTTTAATTGACAAAGTTTTAATGTCACACAATAGCATATTCACATTAAATCTCTAAACCGATGCACCCATGTGTTTGAAGGCCTCTATCAAAGATTTTTCTTCGCTAGGGCACATGAGATTAAAGTTATTGAAAGAGAAGAATATGGTGAATAGTCTACCTTTCATAGATCATTCTAACTAACTTTGTGAAAGGTGTCTATATGGGAAACAATTTCGTAAAAGTTTTCCCAAGGATGACACTACAAGAGCCATGAAGCCGTTGGAGCTCATGCACACAAATGTATGTGGACCAATTAAGCCATATTCATTTGCTAATAATCGCTGCTTCTTATTTTTCGTTGATGATTTTAGTTGCAAAACATGGGTTTATTTCTTGAAGCAAAAATCTGAGGCTTTCGAAGTTTTAAAAAAACTTAAGGCATTTGTCAAAAAAAAAAAAAGGTGGACATGCTCTTAAAGCACTAAGGTTTGATAAAGGTGAATTCATGTTAAATGAATTTATAGCTTTTTGTGAGAAGAATGGAATTCATTGTCCATTAACAGTCCCAAAATCACCATAACAAAATGGTTTTTTTTTTTTTAAAGGAAGAATGGATCCATTCTTAACATGGCAAGAAGCATTTTGAAGTAGAAAAAGATGCCTAAAGTATTTTGGGCCAAGGTTGTTGCTTGTAGTGTACTTGTCAAAACGAAGCTCTACAAGAAGTGTAAAAAACGTTATGCCCCAAGAAGCATGGAGTGCGAGGAAGCCAAGTGTATTACACTTGCGTGTTTTTGGAAGTCTTGTGTATGTCATATTCCTAAATCCTGATCAAGAGAGATCCAAGCTACATAAGAAAAGTTAAAAATATGTCTTCATTCGTTAGGATGCAAGTTCCAAAGATTACAAGCTTTTTAATTCAAGCACATGAAAGATTATCATTAGTTGAGATGTGGAATTTGATGAAGAAGGCATGTGGGAATGAAATATTGAAAAGAAATAAAATTATGACTCTTTTCCCATCTTTGAAAAAGAAGAGAAGGTAAGCGATGATCCATGAGCAAACTACTCCTCCATCACCAACTTCTTCTCGTGATGATCCATCTTCATCGGAAGCAAGTTCATGTGAATGAGTACTGCACTTTAGGAGTTTCCAAGATCTATATGAAGAAATTGAGCACATTCAAGATTTGGATTTATTTTGTCTTTTTGTTGATGTACGTTGAACCTATGATATTTGAAGAAGTTGTTCAAGATAAGTAATGAGGAGATGCTATAGATAAATAATCAAGGCAATTGAAAAGAATGATATGTGGGAGTTCACAAGTCTCTCATAAGGAAAACGGGCCATTGGAGTCAAATAGGAGTACAAGACAAAGAAGAATGCTAAAGGACAAGTTGAGAGGTATAAGCAAAGATTAGTTGTCAAAGGCTATAGTCAACATGTTGGTATTGATTAAGTATTCCCACCTATTTCTTAGTTAAAGACAAACAGATTGATAATTCACTTGCTTTCCAAAATGGATGGAAAAGTCATTAAATGGATGTCAAGTTTGATTTTTTGAATGGATTTCTTGAAGAAAAAGTATATGTTGAGCAGCCTATGAGATATATGGTCAAAGGACATGAAGATAAGGTTTTCAAGGTGAAAATGGCTTTGTTTGGCTTGAAACAAGCAACGAGAGTATGGAATAATAGAATTGACAGATATTTTCTTGAGTATGGATTCATTAAATGTCCTCATGAATATGCTATTTATTCTAAGTTCCATGAAAATGGTAATGTAATGTTTGTTCGTTTGTATGTAGATCTTATTTTTACAGGAAGTAATCCAAGCACATTTGAAGAGTTTAAGAGAAAAATGACTCAAGAATTTGAAATGACGATTTTTGGCCGTGTCATCCTATCTTGGTATTGAGGTAAATAAAATGAAGGAAGACATTTATTCTCAAGAAGGCTATGCAAGAGAAGTCCTCAAGAAGTTCAAGATGGATAATTGCAAAATTGTGAGCACCCCCTAAGAGTGTGGAATGAAGTTGTCAAAGTATGAAGATGGAGAGAAAGTAGATCCAACATTATCCAAGAAACTAGTTGGGAGCTTACGATATTTGAGATGCACGAGGCCTGACATTCACTTTGAAATTGGATTACTTAGTCGTTTCATGGAAGCACCCACCATGACCCACTTAAGGATAGGAAAGAGAATTCTTTGCTACATGAAAGATACTCTTGATCATGGAATATTTTATTCTAGTTCTAATGAATTCAAGTTAATTAGTAGGTTATTGCAATAGCGATTAGGCTGGTGATTTTGATGATAGGAAAAGCACCATTGAATTTGTTTTCTTCATGGGTAATGTTGCTTTTACATGGAGTTTAAAGAAGCAATCCATTATGACGCTCTCCACTTGTAAAGCTAAGTATGCAGTAACTACTTCATATGTTTGTCATGCATTATGGATGAGGAATATGTTGAAGAATTTTCATCTTACACAAAAGGAAGCTACACAAATTTTCATTGATAACAGATTAACACTTGGATTGGTGAAGAACCTAGTGTTTCATGATCGTAGAAAGCACATGCATAAAATGTATCATTTCCGTAAAGAATGCATTGCAAAAAATGAGGTCAAGCTCAAGTTTGTGAAGTCACAAGATCACATTGCTGATATTTTTACCCACTTAGGGGTGTGTATTTTCCATATATTAAAAGCATTGCTTGAAGTTACTAAAATTCAAGTTTAAGGGGGGGATGTTGGAGAATAAGAATGATTTTCAGATACATCGTACACATCTTTCTAGAAATGCATTTAGTTTTATTCATGTATGTAATTAATGAAATTCATGTATGAGTATTAGAAAGAAATGTATGTAAATGTTAGATGTATCTACTCTAGCCTATAAATATCCATGTAATCTAATTACTTGTAGTAAGCCAAGAAATAGATTAAGCTGTTCTTGAGTGCTTCCAAAATATTTTAGTGTTTTAGTGTTTATCTTCTCTCTAAGCACTTGTGTGTGCCTTCAAATTCCAATAGCAAATAGGCCTTATGAAAACCAAATGATATGTGGATTTATTCTGACTGTAGTGTCACTAATATCTATGTTATTGTCCATATATATTAAATGTATGTCTATTACTAAGCTTTATTTTACTTGTGTACTCCTATTTAAAGACATTGTTGCCAATTTTTCTTCTCAACTTTATTTTTGTGCCAGTGAAAATATTTGTATATAACCATGAGCAATCAAGAACTAGCTTTTTCTTTCGTTATATGTTTTATTTTTTTCCACGCAGGGGGGTTGTTCTAAGAAGGGATGAACTATGATTCAAATTGCAAGCAACTAGGGGAAGGCCAAAGCGAATGTGGGGTTGAGATTCTAAAAGATAAGAGATGATAGTCTACTTATTTTTGGATGGATATAATGTATCCGAAGGTTTTGTACAACTGGTCTTGTGTAGTTAATGTCATGACTCATGAGGCTTTCTAGTGGTTGAATTGAATGAGCTATAGTCATTATGGCTGGATGTCAAAATGATAAACTTGATTGCCTGACTAATAAGAAACATGATAAAATCATTAGCCTTAAGTAAGTAATTCTTGAAATTCCAATTTGAGGCCTGTATGATATTATTTAAGATTTATTATTGAGTATCAAATATTTCTACCTGTTGAATTCTTGCACATACTGTAGTTGTTGCCTCAAGCTTGCTGCCTCCCTTTGCCAAAACTAGCAATTATAAAGGATAAAATAATTAAAAAAAAAAAAGGTTAGAACGATGCACCATAATATAAGAAAGGTAAGATTGACATGACTAAATTCAATTAGATAGCTCATCAAAGTTGTATAATAAAATATTCTAAATTCAATTTAGATGAATGTGTTTGTTGAATTGCTATATAACAATGAATATTGTGACATACAAATAGAACTTAAGTTAAATATAGATATTTTTATATTTTTCTTAAAGTAATTATGTATGTTAACTTTGATGTTTACCTTGTGTCAACTAAAATTGAAGTAGCTTTTAAAATAACTATTGAATTTATGATAGATCATTATTGACTTTTGATCCAATGGTAATTTTAAAAGTCACATCAATTTTGGTAGACATAAGAGAGTCATAGGGTTGACATCTATCATTACTCTTTTCTTATTATACTTTCATAATTTATGATAACATGTTCCTTGTCTAGAAGGTACTACTCCAAATTTGGTGTACTTTTTTAATATTGTTCAGTGTTGTGCCTATAAGGTTTTATGTGAGTAGTTAAATACTTGAGATTGTATGTCATTTTCCTTCCTACATTAAAATTCTCCATTAAGAATCCATTCCAATAATCTTTTAACCACTTAATCAGTTTGTTATTATTCTTGGGCCTCTTATACTTTAACAACTTCATTTAGTTTCTACTTAAGTGTTGTATATCAAAATCTTTTCTATTGTGAAATCCGGTTACAACAAAGTCATGCTTTGATCTTAGTCTCATTGAAAATCAAACAAAAATTCATTTACAGCAAACTCAGTGCATTTACAGTTTTGAAAAATAAATTGCTCTTGCTTTGGGTGTCATAATGCAATATGGACTATTATATTTCCTTGGTTTGGAATTGAGGATTATGAGGAATGATTGTAGCATGTAGTATAGGCCCTCCCCGTGCCTATGCAGGCTTGGCTTCATTTGATTCACATGCAGATTGTTACAGTCAAGATAGTTCTTAAACCGTTAGGGTGGTTTTAAATTTCACCTCTAACATGGATCGTTCATACGATTATTAAACGGCTTTCCTATTTTTCTGTTAGATAGAGGCAGATAGTAACCTAACCTTTAAAAGTATGTTCAAGGGGGATCGTTTAGGGTGAAATTTCTTCAAAGTGTTTAAAATTCTATTTTCTCCCCTTTTAGAACCTTGTGACTAACTCTAGTACTCTTCTAATATCATCACTTAGGAACTTAATATGGTATTCTTAATCCTAATTTAGAGCGGGGTAATACAATTAATAAATCATTGATGGAGAAGGTTGTTAGGGAATTGATTTGTACTCGAACAATATAGACAAATGAATAATTGGAAAAGACCTTAAAAATCTTAAACCGTTGTTTAATTAAAAAACATAATCATTTAATCATTTATTTTAATAATTTTCATACTTATTCTTAGATTAGAAAAATGCTACAAGTATAAATAGTTACAAGTTAACATAGCTTATAGCATGTTTTTCCCTTTCAGTGATTTGGTGCCGAAAATGCACAATGATAATATATATACCATATACATTACATTTCTTATTATAACAAATAATTATAGTATATTGTAATTGTATTAAATTTTGTTGTATGATTTTTAGAATAAACATAACGAACATCAATTGGTAATGTCCATATTGATGCAGGACAATTTAGGGAGATAATTGGAGTATTGGTTCTTGAATGTTTACCTTGACTTCTGAAGCAGGATTCAGCAGCTGATTATGTTCCTCTTTTAGCTGCTTGTATCGTTCAAGAATAGATTTCATGCTGATAAAACACGTAGCTATAAATCGTCATTAACTTAGCATAAGATCAGAATGTCATTGCTGATTAATAAAACAATACTGAATGGTTTTTACTTGTTTGATTTATATAAGGTTTCAATGTTGTCCTTAATTTCTTATTTGAAGGTCGAATGGTACATTACATCACTTGCCATTAATGCAAAAACATAATCAAGAATTTTTTTGTTTTTCCTTTTTTTCCCATTGGGTTTCTTTCATTCTAAAATCAAGTTGTGTTGCAGCATTACTGATGTTCAAAGAAAAAACAAGTAGATATATGTAAAGGTTGATAAATTAAGCATCAAAACAACTTTCATTTGAAATTAATTCTAAAAGGAAAAAGTACTATGTTGGTTTTTGCACACATATCTCTAAAAAAGAGAGGTTAATTTGCTTCCCTCTTATTGTGAACAACCTTACAATAAGCACATATAATACTCTCTTTGTCATGCAAAAATAGTCCATTATCAAAAGCACAAGTTTGAAGAAAACAATAATAAATACTTTTCACTTGCTTCCCTTAGAGTAGTTTCAATTGCATTACATCCACTTGTAATTAATGAAAAAAAATTGATAAGGAAAATAAATAAAAGGCATTGGATTTTTTCAGCATAAACATTATTTTAAGATATCTAATTAAAATGGGATATATGGACTATTTTTATATGATACAGATAGTATGGTGCATCATATTTCTTTCATCACCATAACTATCATCCTCATAAATACATTCTTTAATTTGTTGTAATATATATAAAGGACTAAGTTTTTTTTCTTCTTCTTTGGTAGGGATGTAATTTTTTCTAGAATTCGAAATGAATAATAAGAAGAATAATATAGAAACAAAAAGAACAAAGGATAAAAGATCTATGTGAGCTAAATGATTATATCAATAACTTGTAGATTAAATCCATCTAAGTTCAAACAATTAAGGTATACGGTGGAAACATTAATGATTCATCATTTTGTTGATATACGGTGGCCAAGCACTTCATTTTTTTGTTTACAAGCTTTTGGTAACTCTTTTTGGTATCAAATACTACTCGATAAGAACATTAATATATAAAATCAAAAGTTTTTCTACCATATCACTGAATTTTATCCTACAAAGGATACAATTTTTTTTTCAATATCAACACATGTTTTGTTTGGTTTTAATAGTGTGGATGGTCGATGCTTGTGTCACACACTACTAAAAATAATACCAATGAGTTTTTTTTTGCAAGTCTGTCGCAAAGAATGAAGCCTAGACATGACATGAGAAAGACATGCTTGCACTATGTCTAGCTAGCTAGCCAAGTAAAAGGGCCATACATAATGTATCTTTTCAGCTGATGTGATATGAAAGAGTTTGTGTGCATGTAGTATTATCTAGTAAGCAAAATCCATTGAACTCTTCCCTTTCCCCATCTCGTAAAAGAAAGGTGTTGTTCACTCTTCATGCAAAGTTTAAAAATTACCCTATAAAATTTACAAAAAAAAAAAAGAGTTGGTGACGTTCCAAATTGATGTTTTTACGAACCCCCGATTAGTATTAGCACGTCCAAATATGTTTCTTCAGCTTGATAGGAAATGATGACTTCCTCAATCATAACACTGAATGAGAACTTCTATAACCATTCGTGGGTGAAGATTACTGTAATAATATCTAATAGAGATGTGTTTGATGTCATTAATTGGTGGATTTCACAGATTCAATGGTAGATTTGCACATCTCTTCCCTACAAAAGATGTGCAAGAGAATGGAAGCAAACATTTCTCTATGTAATATCTCTGCTTTATGCATGGTTGTTGATTAGGTTTAACTATTTATTAAATGAACTACTTTTACAGAAGTTTGATCTCCTCTTTACTCCTCATTGGCAGTCATTGCCTCATCTATGTTTTTATGAAAAGATTAATACCATTCTTCTTCATAATTAGGTTTTGAGTTCAATCCAAAGTGAACTCCTTAAGGGTGTTTGGGATTTTCCCTTTAATTGTTTTCTAGTTAGGTCCTCGGGGGTTTTTTTGATATAATATTTTAGTTTTATTTCTCCATGTTTGCCTAGGTGCTTGTTTGTGTTGACCTCCCATGGCTTTTAATGTTCATAGTATAATAGAATGATCACACCCTAACACTAGTGGACACCCCTGCACCTTATAAACTCCATGGATGTAATACCTCGATCTAAGATAGGGTTAAAAAATCCTTAATTAAGGCTTAAGAATTAACAAGGAACATGATTTGGCATAGAAATTAGGAAAAATGGGCCCCAATTGACACTTGGACAATTTTGGGCCTTGGGTGGTCAATCAGTGTTAGAGGGTAATCAATTAGCCTTATTGATCGATCACCCCTATTTAGTGATCAATTAGTGTGGTGCCAAAGTAGAGAATTGGTGTTAGACAATTTGTGATTTAAATACGTCCAACACTTGCAAACACGATGCTAAGCTTATTTAAGGCCCCTTATTGCAACCTTAGTAAATGGTCAGCTAGGGCATTAAAAACCCTCGACTAGGAGAGAGAGAGAGAGAGAGAGAGAGAGAGAGAGAGAGAGAGAGAGAGAGAGAGAGAGAGAGAGATGAAGAGTTTTTCTTAAGGGTTTTGGGAGATCAAAGCCTCATAAGGAGGAAATCGTTCTTTGAGCTTGTCTTTTTGTGTTGGTTAATGCATTTCTCGTAGTGTTGTTGTGTGTGTGTTTGTGTTGGGTTCATTTTGGTGTTTTAAGTATGAGAATCATGGGAAAGTTTAGTTTTTTTTTTTTTGGGAGAAAAACCCTACTTTTATGATGGTTATTGTTTTAAATGGACTAAAGGAGTTTAAAGATAAGCTTTACGCTCTATAAGGAGTATGTATGGACTGTCCATTGAAACTTTTGGTGAGACACTAATGTTGAGTGTGTAAATTTGGAGACTTTAAGTTTTTAATACAAAAAGGTTCAAGCTTCAAGTGTGAGATAGTGCTAGGAGTGAAAATAGGACATCTTTTTGAGTCTTAGGGCCTCTAGAGGCCTCACCAGAGCTAAAAAAGTGTAATTGATCGATCAATTGTCATGTATTGTGCTGATTGAATAGTACTGATCGCTCACTGCCGAAGTAGTGATCGATTAATCCCTAGTGATCAATCAGCCATTCAAGGTTGATCAATCAGCCTCACGTCAAATGGATAAAATAGGGGTTTTAAGGACTAGGGTTAGGATATTAACCTAGTAGACCCTATTAATGGATGTATGTTTCGCAGACGAGGGGACTGAAGCATGCATTATCGACATTTTCAAGCGTGTCTATTTTATTATCAAACTTGCATACTTTATATGTTCAAAAAAGGCTTTGCCATTGATGTTGTAAACTTTACATTTTGTGTAAAAATGAACATATTTTTAAAATAGATGACTATATGATTCGTAATTTTATGTATTGTTAATAAATGAAAAACTTGTATGGCATGTCTACTATAAGAAAAATGGGTGATCAATTTGGATTATGTGCATACTTTATATATGGGCTTGACCATATGACCCATAGTTAGTTTAGAATATTAATTACCTTGAATTATAGGACTGTTGTGATCAACGTAACCATCCAATGATGGTAGTCACACCTTGCGGCATCATTAGTTATATAGATTACTCGAAATATGGCCTAGTTGGAAAACTAGTGGTTGTTGGCTATTGTACCTCATTGGGCACTGATGTTGTACCTAATGTCCCACAGGATATGCAAACCTTACCGTAAGAAGATTATGGATACAGATAGATCATAAGGAGGATAGTTATGCCTTGAAGTATATGTTATTATTATAATGCATCAACATGATTTTTTGTCTTATTTACCTATCAGAAACTATATTGTATGATGTTGCGTGTCGTTTATCATTTATTTTGTAAAGATTGAGTTCATTGAATATTGACAATGTTCACATAAGACTACTCACTACATTGTGGAATTACGCTTTATCTTTCTAGTTGTAAAACATCTTTGTTTTACAGTCGACTCGTTCTTAGAGGATGGTGTAGCAAGGCTTGCCTAGGAGACTGACGATTGATGATCTAGTTAGGCTAACTTTTGGGTTGTACCCAGAGTTAGTAGCCTACATGGAGGCTTATGGCCGGATGAAGGTAGGACACCTTTAACATTTTTGTATTGGTGGTACCTGATGTTTCACTACCCTTGAGGATTTATCTTAAGGACCTATGTTATTTCCATATTTTGAAGTAATTCCTGACTTTTAGGCTTGTTATGTGATATTTTGGAGATCTAGACTTGATATTCGATCAATGACCGTGACAATAGATGTTGTCCTTATTCTGCTAAGTTATGTTATAATGTTTTAAGTTAGTTCGTTGTTAGTAGAGCTCTAATTATTTATAGATATGACTTAGTTCTGTGGCTATCATATTTGAAAGAAAAAAAAAATATATAGATGTACCTTTTGCTACATTGGTATCTGATTAGGGGATAGATGTAATTCTCTAGGTTACTTGTTTATTAAATAAGGTTAGGGATGTTATGGTGACACTCTATGAGTTCATTACCTTTAATAAACGCCGAAGGTGTTAGAATGGATGGCGATAATTTCCATAGAGGTTATGATCAGCTGGAGGAAGTTCAACCTTTTAGAAAAAGAGATAACTCTCCACAATGTTGTAACTCTTCGTGAAAGGGTGCACGAAAGCCTATAAATAGGCAATGGGGGAAACGTTGGCTCATTCAATCTTCTACCCATCCTTCGACTAATTTTCTCCTAAATTTCACTATAAGTGGAGTATCCATCCTTTGTAGAATTGATCCAAGGTCCTACAACTACTATCAAAGCCAATGATTTGAGGAAATCAAGACCCATTAGTTAGAGAACATGAAGAACAATCTAGAGATGTCATGCAAGAGATTGAGGAGACCATTAATATGGAAATCTGTGGTCTGGACTCCACTATAGCTTTTTATAGTCTTCATCAATCTATCTTAAAACTAGGTAAAAAACCATTACAGATTACAATGGAAGGTCTTTAATATACATGGAGCATTACCAACTTGCAAATGCAGTACTACATTGAAGAAAAATATTGTAAGAAGTTTCTATGTTCTTCATTGTCAAAAAAAAAAGAAAAGAAATGTTTTTGTACAAGACTCCTTTTGTGAAAAAAACAAAAGAGATATAAATCCTCTACTAGGTTTGAAAGTGTTGCGGAATCATCTCAAACAAGAACGGTGCTAAAAGAACCACTTAAAGAGGGGAAAAATATAAGACTTTCAAAACCCTGAGATTTGGTCAAGTGATTGGTTCGTTTGCTTGAGTGAATAGTCATGAGGAAGACAAACACCCCCTTGTCGGTCAAAACCACATCGTTTTGACCAATAGTGACAAAACAGTCACACCAATCCGCATGCAAAATGACGTTGTTCCATTTATGTTGGATGAAGTCGTTTCGTGCCTCAATTCCGCACCCCTCAATGCACCGAACAACGTCATTTTGATCAAGGATCTAATAGTACCGCTCCATGGAAACTTAGGGCCATTCTTAAATGCACACTCAACATTGTTTTGAGCCCAACCACTCAAGCCCAAAATGACGCCATTTTAGGCCGTTTGCCCAAGCCCAATTTTTTTTTCAGTTCGAGAAGAAAATTCATGACTCAAAAACCAGTTCCTGCACTAGCCAATTTTAAGACCTTTGGCTCAAGCCCAAGTTGAAGCCTGAGCCTAGCAAGCCCAAGCCTATTCACTAATCTGCATGTAGGATTGGACCCGCGCTCTCCAACTGTGCAATTTGTCTTGAAACGGCAGTATCTAAACCACTTGAACCACCTAAACTAGTTGATTTGGGAGATTTTAGTATTTTGAGTGCACATAGTTGTTTCAACCCCGATTTAGGTTGTTCAAAAGCCGTTTCAAAGGCCATTTAGAGGGGATCATCACTAGAGTATTTTCAGACTAGGATTTTCAGTATTACAGCCATCAAAGAATTTGCGAAAGAGGGGAATTAACTCACCAAGCCCGTGGAAACCATCGTTCCACCAATTTTGCACCATTTTGGCTGATTCCAAGGCATCACAAGCATGTTGTCTTCATTATTCTAAACTTGGTGCAATCTCAAATCTCCAATGGCAAATGCCTGAGGGATCCATATCATTTGAGGTTTGTAAGGACCGTGAAGTAGAGCCCAAGGGACACATGGCCTTTAGGCATCCACCGTTACTCTTTTCCTAGGATAGGTGAACGAGTTCGTTTGCTAAATCAAAATTTGGCATCTTACAAGGCCTATTTGAATAGTTATCGGGCTAGGGAGAGATTCCATTAAAATATTGTAAGTAAATGTAAGCACAATTATTATTATTATTATTTTTTAAAAATTATTGTGTGTACTTTGTAACAACATTTTTATTTTTATTTTTTTAAAATGCATATATATTAATTTATTTCTTTGTAAGTTTGTTTCCACATTTTAATGGCTATCAATGGTGCTATTAACACTTCAAAAATAGAAAGAATCAATAAAATTAATTTTAGAATGTAGAAACATCACATATCGTATTTACTGACATATGAAAAGAATATGTACACACTTTCTACATCCAAACTAGAAGTGATAGAGAAGAACAACAACGAAGCCATTAGGAAACATGAAAAATGGGAAGGAGATAATCTAATGGTGAATGCCACCTTTCTCCATTGCATGAAAGACAATATAATTTAATTCTTTGAGGGATATGAGATATCAAAGGGAATGATGAAAGCTTTGGAAAAGAAGTATGATCCAAAGCCTGGTACACACATACAGCCGTTGTTAGATAAATAGAACAACACCCACATGGGTGAGAATGAGTATGTGGGAGACCATGTAAACATGATGAAACCTATTGCCAAGGAACTTACAAATGCTGGTCACCTAGTATCAGACAAAATGCAAGTCACAACAACACTCAATGACCTTCCTTTGTCATGGGAAGATGTGGCAACATCCTTAACATACAATGAGAAAGAAATTTTCAAAACATCACTTCCAAAATTGCTGGTATTAGAAAAAGAGAGAATGAAGAGGGGGAGAGAAGGAACATTGGGTTATATGATGATGGCCTAGATTTCACAAGTACTGCCAATCAAGAATAAGCCTAAGATGTTCAAGAAAATGTTGCAGAGGCTAGGAAACTGAAAGGTGAGAAGAAAATCGAGGAGCATACTTCAAGTGCATAAAAAGAGGGCATTTCAAAGTGAATTGTCTAAGGAACAACGACCCCAAAGGATGAAAGGAGATTTTAATGATTGTTACTGAAGTAATGATGCAGAGTCAACAATGAGTTTTTGGTTGATAGACTTAGCAGCAACAAGACACATTGCTAGAAGCAGAGAACTATTTGGAGAGTTGTAAGAGAAGGCAGTTAAAGAGCATAGAGTCTACATGAGAAATAATACTTATAGTGATGTATTAGGCAAAGGAAAGTGTAAGTTTTTAGTTAATGGGTCAGTCATTGTGCTTAGTATCCATACGAATTTAATGTCAGTGCCAATATTGGAGAAAAACGGATATGAAGTCAAATTTAAGTTTGAAAATGTTTTCTTTATAAGAAAGAGAGATGTATCGATAAAGGCTGTTAGAGTTGATGATGTGTACATACTCCAAATTGATGATAAAATACCTATTTCTAATTATCTGAATGTGTTAACAGAAAAGAATAGTTCTTGTCTATGGAATTTAAAATTGAGTGACATAAATAAATATAAAATAATAAGAATGAGTAGTAGTGGATTAATACAATAAGTTAGTTCTAATGATTTTGATACATATGAATCATGTATTAAGGGCAAGATGACAAGCAAATCTTTTTCAAAACCTTTAAAATCATCATAATTACTTGAAGTAATTCACTCAGACATTATGGACCTTTAAGGACTAAAACACATTAAGGAATGAAATACTTTATTACTTTTACCGATGATTATTCAAGGTATGGATATATCTACATTCTCAGACATAAGTCTGAAGCTGTTGAAAAATTTAAAGAATATAAATTGGAGGTAGAAAACACATTGGCTAGGTCCACAAATAGAAAATTGGATAATGCACAAATATAGGATGCCTTATATGTTTCAGCAAAATGACATTGCAAAAAGAATGAATAAGACTTTGATGAATATAACTAGATCGATGATGGTGTACGTATGCTAATTTGCCCATCTAGCTTTGGGAAAAGGCTCTATTGATTGTAGCATACATATTTAATAGAGTCAAGACAAAGACAAAACCACTTACACCCTATGAAAGGGATTGATAGAGAGCAAGGACCCTATCTTTTTCTTGATGACACCAAATAAGTTACTCTTAATGTCAAGTATTGACAGATACTCCATCATAAGAAGAATAAGAGAGAAATATCCTGATAGTGGTCATAAAAGGAAGTCTGATGAACAAATGAACTCGAATTCAGATACTCAAAAAAGTGGGAATAAAAGGCAAAGGTGACCGTCGACTTTGGTCAGAAATCAAAATGTTCTAAGTGTAGACGACATATATAAATCTTAAGGATGGCCTAGTGAATTTCAAAGAAGTAATGAGTTGTAGTGATGTTCATAAATGCATGGCTAGAAGTTATGAATGAAGAACTTGACTTAATTAAGAAAAATGATCTTTGGGAAATCACAAATCTGTCAAGTCAAAGAAAAGTTAATGGACGCATATGGGTGATTAGAAAGAAATTCAAAGCAAAAAAAAAAGGCCATGATAAATACAAAGCTAAGTTGGTGACTAAAGGGTTTACTCAGCAACCAAGTTTAGACTTCATTGACACATATTCACCTATGGTGAAGTTTGTCTTAGTAAGGATAATCATGTTTGTGGTGGGAAAGATTGATTTGAAATTGCATAAATTGAAAGTCTATTCCCTATCATTCGTTTATCCTTTGCTTAGCTATTAATCCAACTAGAAGGAGTCCAAGTAAAAGGACATGGGAAAAAAGTCTACAAGTTGAAAAGATCTTTACATGGACTAGAGCAATCATCAAGACAATGGTACTTAAATTTTCATGACACTACATTAGAAATTGGTTTTGAGGTGAGTCCATTAGATTATTGTGTACATAAACGACATATTGTTAGCAAGAAATTTTTCTGATATGATAAACAAAACAAAATCATTCTTGCTATCCAAATTGAAATGAAAATTATGGGTCCAGCTGCTTATGCCTTAGGAATAAGAATTTCTAGAGATAGAGATTCTAGGTTATTATATTTGGATCAAGAAAAAATATCTAGAAAAAGGTGCTTAGAAGATTTGATATGGATAGTTGCAAATCATTAAGCAGCAAAAGGTCAAAATCTCCATAAAGAGCAACTGTGGACAAAAGGTCAAAATCTCCATCAAAATCTCCTAAATGTCAAAACATCCAAAACTGGACAATTTTCACTCAACCATAGATCAAAGGGGCAAATGGGAGGAATAAAATTTGTGTGTATGACTGTTGTTCAGTGCGTGGTGTCATTCGACGGAGGAGGCAGGGCTGTGGCTTTATGCGTAGAGGAATAGTGGTGTTTATTGAATAGAAAAGTGTGGTTTTTTTGTCTGAGTTTCAAGCGAATGGCGCAGTTCGGCCCGTGTTTTCATCTTCAATTGTTTTGGTGTGCACACACTCCTATTTCCATACTTCCAAAGTATTTCTCATCTACTATTGCAGGGTGCAAAGTACCCAATTACACCAAAGCGGTTGACGACGGTAGAAGGATTGAGCTCGATCGTTTTCCACATCAAAGAGTAGGGGACATATGTTCTTGCACATTCTCCAAAACATAGAGTACTACTGTTGGTTTTCTAAATTGTATCGTGTATGTCCAGTTTACTGCAGGAACCATTTCTTTTTTCAGAAAAAAAAAAAAAAAATGTCAGGATGGTACATGTAGAATCATTCTAGTAGGGAATCCATAAGAAGTCAACAATATTTTATAGCACTATAGTACTACTGCAATACAGAATGTACCCTATATCACATTTACAATAAATTTCACCGACGGAATCAGCTAAAAGCTGCGGGAAAAGCATGTAATATATAAACTGAAGAAAAAAATGCATTCTTTTTGAAGAGAGAGAGAGACAGAGAGTATACCTAGAGCTTGCAAAATCGTAGAGCCTGCCGGTGCAGGAGAAGACAATAAGTCCAACCTCTGCATCGCAAAGGATGGAAAGCTCCCGGGCCTTCTTGAGCAACCCATTTCTTCTCTTGGAGAAGTCACTTGCCTGCTCGTCGAATTGTCAATCCTTTTTATCACAATCTTTCCTCTCCCCATTATGATCCTCTTTTACTATCTAATTAAGGACTTTCTGCTAGATCCACAAACACAATTATTATTACACGTAATTATAGTAAAACTGTGGAACAACTAATTACTTTTCTCACTTATTTCCTTGAACACAGAAGTCAAAAGAAAAAAAAAAAAAGGAGGAACTAAAAGTATAGTAGAAGAACATGATTAAGGTCGGAAATGGGATCAGCACAAGATAATCCAAAAATAGGTGTAGAAAATGGCAATTAATGCATGGGGGTAGACTGTAGAGCTAGCTTACTTGTTTGAGATATGTAAGAGGTGGGGGGGGGGTCTAGGCTGGGAACCAGAAGAAGCTCTTTCTGTTTTCTGGGACGAAAGTATTTTGATTTGGATGGAAATGGAAATTAAAGCATCTTATTTTAGGTAACATGGAGCCGTCCTGTGCACTTAAAAAAAAAAAAAAAACAAAAAACAATGAAGTGGTCCTGTGAATCTCAACTCCCATGCGCACTTGGTGGTCTCGCAGGCGTTCACGACGAAAGCCACTCGCTCGAGTACGAAATGAACATCTACTGGCTTTTTATTTTTTATTTTTTTGTCGTTAATGTTTTCTTTATTTTATTTTGTTTTCTGACATCGTTAAGAATTATTCGAATTAATGAAAGTAAGGCCAGAATTTCAAAAAAAGATTCAAGTGGCAAATCCAATTTCAAGAAACTCGTATAATCTAAGTTGAAAATTTAAAAGCTGAAGGTGTTGTAATTATCCGGTGTATATGATCGAGATGAGAAAAATGCATGTGTCCAATGATTAATTCAGATAACATTTGAAGAGTGATGTCAAAGGTACTATAATCTTTGTTATAAGTTTCTTATAAATAATTAATGTGGTAGTTCACGTGGTATTTATTATGTTAGTTACTGAATATGTCAATTGATTGCACGATCTACATAGCGTGCAAGAGAAAGAACAAAGAAAGATTAAAGTGACTTGTTGGTGATCCAGCAGAGAATCACTCCGATGCTTGAGTAAGGGAGAGCCTTTGAGAGAAAACGTAAGCTAAGAAAATATGAGTGTTCGGTTAAAATAGAAATAAGTGTACCTTTTAATGATTGAACCCTCTTTCATTTTATAGAGTGTTTCTCGTGCATAGTTGTTTGATAGGAGGTTTTGGGCTTAACATAATTTGATTATGAGGCCCCTACTCTCTTAATTCGCTCATTCGTCATTCTTTAACTGTAACGGAATGCCAATAGTCTAGGTAGCGAAAGTTGGAATATTGTGGAAGTGACTCCTCGTAGTGCTTCCTTGCACCCGCTTATTCATAATAGGTTTAGTTTTGGTAATCCTAACCAATCTAGACTTGGCTGGGCTAAATACTATCAGACTTGGTTGGTTAGCGAATCTTGTCTTCGCTGGGCTTGGCTCAATATTATACCAAAAGCGAGCCAACCTAATATCTATGGAAAGCTTGCTCCCGAAAAGGTTTACTATATAGTATAACAACTACTAAAATAGATAGTGATATTTATCATATCAGTTGCTAAAATATAAATTATTATGTGGCTATTTATGTTATATTTATAGACGTGTAGCGTCAAAATACTCTCATATTTGTGAGGTTATTCATTTAATCTTTTTATTTCATTTTAAAGTCAGAATATTCTCACATTTGTAAAGATAATTTGACCTATACATTCAAATTTTCGGACGGATAGCTCTGTTATAAACTCATTTTGTGTTACTTTTACATATAACATATAAATTATCACATGAATTCCTAAAATAGTTATAAAAAAATTTTAATACTCGAAATCTTTTTCAAACCTAAAATAACTCATCATTATGAAAAAAACAATAAAGTAAGGACAATCGTGTCAATAGGCCAATGTACTCTCAGTACAGTAAAGCGGGTGTAAACGTGATGGACAGGGGCGAGTGGGGATGCCCTGAATTCCTGGGCTCGTGGAGGTGAGCGGGTTTGTCTCCAATAAGGTATCGACACGTGCTGGTCTAAACTGTGGGCTTTCTTTTTCCTCTCTAGGGGACCCTCGCTATTGGGAGAGAATCACATCCTAACCTTTCTACTATTGGCAGAAATGCATCCACTCTAAGACAGCCACGTATCTAGGCTTTGTTCGGTCGGATAGAATTATGGTGTGGCTGGGTCAAGTCACCGTACTTCAATAATTTGTTCTCAATTCAGCTTGGGCTTGTTTCATTAAACGAGATAAATTTGAGGTCAATTATTAATTTATGGTCGATTTGATTTGTTTCTCAACCTAAGCCTTAGCTTTTTTCAAAAAAAAAAAAAAAAGCCTAAACCCTATCATAGGCTATGTTTTATTTAGGTGCATAGGTTAAATTTATCTAAAGAAGGATTTTTACTTAACCAAAAAGAAAATTAAAATAGGTGTTTAAATTTATAAAAAAAGGGGACCACCTAGAAAAATAAAATAAGAACAAATTTATTAAATAATTAAATTCTTACTACTTGTATTAATATATATGTTAATACAGTTATTCATAAACTGTTTGTTTGGTGATACGAACAGTGACGCATCTCAAATTAAAAATTTACTAAGCCAAAGATAGCTATATTTTTATTTTGTAATCTTACTTTTCTTGGGAACATATCTCAATTATCAGGCCAATTAGGTTGTACAAACTTTCCTACTTAGCAAAGTTCTATTTTTCTTTAAGCTATATATGTAGTAATTAATTTACTATGTCAATCTGCAAAAGATACGAATAATGATGCACCTCAAATTAAAAATTAACTAAGCCAAAGATATATATATATATATAGTATATAATTTACTTTTCTCTTTGGAACATCTCAATTATCACGCCAATTAGGTTGTACAAACTTTCCTACTTTAGCAAAGTTCTATTTTTCTCTAAGCTATGTAGTAATTATTTTACTATGTCAATCTGCAAAAGATATGCTTTTGTTAATTTGGAGCCACTCGTAGGTTCTTAGGTACCCGAGGTTTAATCAAATTAATTGTTCAAATAACTTTGATTTTTTTTTTTTTTTTGAGGTGAAAAAATAACTTTGAGATAAAGCAAGCATGCTTCTTGCTGAAAAAAAAAAAAAAAAAAAAAATCGCCAGAGCTCTATTAGGTTACAGAGAAAAGCTACGTACATACATGAAGAATCAAAGATTGAGCATCACTCGAACAATCGCTTCTCTTTCCCCTAATTTAATGGTGGCCAGTAATTAGTTTCTCTTTTTGACAGATCGAGAAGGTCATCTATGAGAAGAAATGGGTTCAAGCATGGCTTAGATGGGGTAAAAAAAACTACAGCAAATCTCTTATAATTTTTTAACAATACAAATTTAATTTTACACTCTTTTTTTCTCGTGAAAGACTTGGAATTTTTTTTTTTTTTTCTTTTTTAACACAGCAAGTAAGCCAAATCGGGCTAAAAAGGCCATTGTGTCATCGTTGTTGAATAATTAGCGAAGGAGCTAGATATGATCGATGGACAAATATGCTAGGGTTTAGTTTAAAAAATTTAGTGTAACCATATTGCATATTTTTGTTTTTTTTTTTCTTTTCTGGGGGCATCTAGTGTGTCAATGTTATTTCTCAAAGCAACATTAAAAAACAAAAACAAAAACAAAACAAAATCAAAAAGAAAAAAGGAAAAAGAAAAGGAAAAATTGAAAGCTAATGATCACGCTATTGTTGGCCAAAAACTTTTATGGCTGTTCTCTATTATACTACTGGTCGGATCTGGGTTTTTTATTTTTTATTTTTTTTCAAATAAAGGAAGACGGATCTGGGTTATTGAAACGACATAGAAGCCTGAAGGATTCCGTGGTTGATTCCCCTACCCACCAGAGGTCCAGAGATGAGGATTTTTGTGATGATTTCGGAAATTTGAAAAGAGTAATGCTACATTTTCAATTTTTTTGTTAAAATCTATCCAACTTTGTATATGTGGATAAAGATGAGACTACAAATGCAAAAGTAAACTCTTAAAAAAATAAAATAAAATAAGCCACATATATATACAAAGTTGGATGAAATTAGACAAGAAAGCTGAAAATGTAGCATTACCCATTTGAAAAAGCTCTTAATTTGCTTTTTGAATAGGGTAGCCGTATATATGTCTATTTTAATTCAATCTGGCTGATGTTATCTTCTAAGATCCTTGAAAACCCAATTTCTAAACTATCCAAATTAAAAGTTCATAGGTCCTTGCTTTAGAGAAAAATAAAATAAAAAATCAAAGTTTTACCCTGTTTTTCGAGAAAGTAAATTTGTGATTTCAATTTTTATTTATGCAATTAGACCCTCATACTTTGCAATGATGAGAGGACTAAAATTTTGTTAATTGCTGGATGAGCTTCCTATGAAGCTTTGCTTAAGGTTTTGTTTTCTAAATTTTTCCTTAAATTGAAAATATTTGGAGATAATATGAGTAAGATGAGAAACTCTTTCTCTCACACTCTTTGTATGTCTTACTTGGAATTTTGGAAAGTGTATGTCTACTAGCAGAGAGAGTAAAATGAGGTGTTAGTTTTTGGATTGGCTAATTCTGTGCCCAAAAATAAATTATTGAGTTTGAAGCTTATTAGACAAAATGTACTTTGAATTTTTATGTAATTTTTCATTATTGTTGGTCTCAATTCGAACTGACCTTTGTTAGTTCGAACGGAAGAAAGTTAGGAAGCTTCATTCTATTTTCCGTTTCAAGTCAAGTTCGAACGGCTAGATAAAAAGAACTCCAAAGAGCTTCGTCTTATCTTCTGTCCCAATTCAAGTTTGAATGGAAAGCAAACGATCACTCCAGAGAGCTCCATTCCATTGTTCGTCCTATGTCAAGTTGGAACAACTGATTTTGAAGTTACTCTAGAGAGCTTCGTTCTAATGCTCATCCTAAGTCCAGTTCAAACAAATGTATTTCAAGTTACTCTAGAGAGCTTCGTTCTATTTCTCGTCCTATTTGCAGTTTGAATGGAATAATTTGAAGCTACACCTGAGAGCCTTGTTCCAAGTTCCGTTCTATTTGCAGTTTGGACGTGCCGCTTTGAGAAATCCTAGTTTCGAATGTTAACTTAGTTCAGTTCAAACTGAACACTTATCAGTTCGAATGGAATTGTTTTTTCTACAATATTATAGAATCCAAATTCTTCCTTGCAGACCAATATTTCCAACTCTATTTATAGAGGTCTCTTTAGATGTCTTTTGTAGGGATTTGAACATTAATATTTTTGTTTTAAGTGAGGTTTAGGCTTGTTTAGAGCTTTTATATTTTTCTTTTCTTAGAGTTTATTGAGAATCACACAATCATTGTTTACAACACTTGAAGCCTATAAGAGGTTCCGGTAAAGGAGATCAATAGAATAATTTTTTAGTGGTTCTGGGAAACTATTGCCGTAGTGGGCAAGTAAGTCACTTGTCTAGTATAAGAATGTGTCTCTCATAAATATTTTGTAAGTATGAACACCTTGTAATTTCTCATTCTTCTATAATTGATTGATTTCCTGGGTTGGCTGCCTTGAAGTAGTTTTACTCTTAAAAAAGTTATTTAAGAGGTTTCCACTTCGTCACTAAAATATCTGTGTTAATTGCTTTTATCGCTTTCATATTTTTGGTGATTGTTCGTGTGACTACTTTTTTTAATCCACGTATTTTAGCATACACTTATTTAACCCCCATTCTAGGTGTTGTTTGGAGTCCAATTTATTATTTTCAATTGGTATGAGAGTGGGTTCACTCTTTTTGGATTAAATTCCTTAGTGTGATCCTTGTCTTTGTTTCAATGTCTTTTACTCTTACTCCTAATAGTATTCCTTGTTTTGACGGAAGTAATTATGCTTTTTGAAAAATATGTATGAAATTCTACCTTAAATACATAGATGTTTGGGATATCATTGATTTTTTATGGACAAGCCCAGATGAACTGATGATCTTATGGGCTAAGGATGATAAGGCTGCCGCATTCGTAATAACAAGGCTATGAATGTGGTATTCTTCGTAGTTATAGCTGCAGATGAATTTTCTTGTATATCTCAGTGTGAAACTGCCAAGAATGCTTGGAGAATTTTAGAAATCACTCATGAAGGAACTGACATTGTTAAATCTTCTAAACTTCAAATGTTGATTTCTAAATTTGAGGAAATTATGATGCAAGAGATGAAACATTTGATGATTTTTATTCCAAGCTAAGCTATATTTGTAATTCTATGATTAGTCTTGGTAAGAGTTTATGATGTAAAAATTATTAGAAAAATTTTGAGATCTCTCCCTGAGCGGTTAAGATCTAAAGTTACTGCGATTGAAGAAAACAGAAACCTTAACGTCATGAGAGTTGAGGAGCTTGTTGGCTCCCTACAGACTTATGAGCTTACTTTTTCTCAACTTAAGAAACACAAAACCATTGTTCTAAAAACTGTCAAGGATGAGGTTAATAACTCATCTGATGAGGATTCTATAGATGATGAGGAGTTGGCTATGTTTGCTAGGAGAATTAGAAAAATTCTTAAAGCCTAGGAAAGGAAATTTTAGAAATTATAATTCTAAATTTTCAACAAAAAAAAAAAAAAAAAAAACCAAGGGTGATTTCAAAGGAGCCACCCAAGGGAAGGTTGAACCTGGTAAGAAAAATAAGATTTCTTGTAGACCTAAATGTCATGAATGTAAGGGCTATGGTCACATTTGCCCTAAATGTGGTAATTTGAGGAGATATAAAGGTAAAGCCTTCAATGCTACTCAAAGTAATGAATCTGATAAAGATGAAACTAAAGAGAGTCTTGAGGATAGAGTAACGTACTTGGCTTTTGCTGCATCCTATGAGAGTTCTTTTGAGTTTGATGATTATAAAACTCTTGACTTGAAAGATTCATAAGATGATGAGGGAGAGGATGATATGCAAGATGTTTATAATACTCTTTTCAAAGAATTTTCTAAATTGCAAAAGTTAAACAAAAAGACTTTGAAAAAATTGGAAGAGATTGTTCTTGAAAAGGAAAAGCTTCTTGAAGACTTGTCTGATTCACATGCTATTTGCAATACCTTGAAATTTGAGAATGCTTTGCTGATTGTTAAAGTTAAATCTCTAGAGAAAGAATTGTTTGAATCTAAAACTCATCTAAACAAATTCTATAGTGATAAACTTGATAGAATGTTGAATGATGAGAAACCTTCTTTTGATAGAATTGGTTTGGACTTTGATAAATTTGATGCATCTTCTTATAATGTTGTTTCTTCTAAGATTATGTTTGTTAAGCCTAACTTGAAAGATGTCAAAGTTGAAGAAAGTTGTTCTACAAAAGGCAAGAATGTTCCTTTGAATAACTATTATAAGCTTGAATTCAAGAATCCTTCAAGAAAACAAATTTAGCCCAAGTTTGTTCCCATATGTTATTATTGTGGAATTGCTGGTCACACTCGTCCATATTGCTTTCAACTTCGAGCCCAAAAGCCTTGGTCTAAAAAGCATGCTCCTCAGAAAAGATGAACTAGGGATTGAGAATCAATTAAAGGCACTAACTGATCAAGTCAAATTTATGAGTGAAAGGTTGGTTGAACTGTCCAATCTTTTCACCACAAATGTGGCTACTTCTTTGACAAAGGATCAAGTCAACACCATCTCCAAAGATAAACAAGACTGAGTGAAGAAGGAAGATCACCTTTGCTTGGTTGTTCATGTTGTTCTCAAAGTTCTTGACACTTGTTTATGGTACCTGGACAATGGATGCTCCAAACATATGATAGGTGATAAGACCTTATTTAAAAAACTAAAGGAAGGCAAAGGTGGAAATATTACTTGTGGTGATAGAAGCAAATCTAAGGTCATCGGAAAAGGGTTAGTTGAAATTCCAAGTGCTCATACTCCTCAAGAAGTTTTGTATGTTGAAGGACTCAAGGCAAATCTGCTAAGCATAAGTCAATTCTGTGATCAAGATATGATAGTTTAATTTTCAAAGAAAGAATGCAACATTTTTGACAATAGTGAAAAATGGCTTATTGGGAGAAGGGGGGGGAGGGGGGAGGGATGTACAATAGACAATTGTTATGGTCTATCTCTAGATCTCCAAATCAGTTGCAACAAAGCTGTTATTGATAAAGAAGACTTATGGCATCAACGTCTAGGTCAGATGAATTACACAGATTTGGCAAAGGCTACCAAGGAATGAGCAATCATAAACCTACCCAAGATGGACAAACTTGAGAAAAGCATCTGTGGAGTACGTCATTTGGGTAAGGAAATTAGGGCACCTCACAAAAGAACTTCAGGTATCCTTACTTCCAAGAATCTTGAATTACTTCATATGGATCTCATGGGTCCAACTAGAACTGAGAGTTTGGGTGGAAAAAAATACATCGTAGTGATAGTCGATGACTATCATCGATACACTTAGGTGATTCTACTTTAAGGAAAGTCAAAAGCCGTCAATCAAGCTTAAAGTTTATTCAAGAGGATTCAAAACGAACAAGACTACTCTATCAAGAGAATTCGCAGCGATCATGGGAGAGAGTTTGAAACTCCAGCTTTGAAGAATTTTGTGATCAACATGGCATCAAGCATGAATTTTTTGCTCCAATCATTCCACAGCAAAATGGAGTTGTTGAACGGAAAAATCGGGTGATTCAAGAGATGGTTAGTGTGACGACCCGATTTCATCTCCTATTTTTTTTTTTGAAATCGAATAGACACAGAGGCTCATGTAAAGCCCACATCATTAACTCATAATCTGAGCATATCACATCAGAGTTAATAACATACACACAGCGAAAATAAAAACATAATATGTGAGAGAACATAACCTGGATCTGACATAAACTATATACAACAGTTTTATACAAAGACAATACAACAAAATAATGGCTAACAAAAAGCCACATACGGCTTAGCCAATTACATCAACCTGTTCATATAATACAACACATTGATGTAACAAAAGCTAGACTACTGTGTGAGCCTATACAAAATATATCCAATGGGCGTACATTGCCCTCAGACATCATATCCCAAATATGCAGCCACTGGATCTCCATCAAGATCCGCTGTACCTACAACACAAGTATCATCTATGTAATCATAGAGATCATCTATGATTACATAGGGGAAGAAAAGAAGAAAGGGTGAGTCAACAGTTCATAAAGAATGAAGACTCCCTCAAGAGTTTTTGCAATGAGCCAAACTTTTATTTATGTAATCGCTTACAATATCAGCCACTCAATTCCATAAAAATATTATTCTTTCATTTATTAAACTCAGTGTGGCTGATGAAGTAAATAACACATTTATAAAGCAATTTAAATCATTATATAACTGTAAATGTATGCATATGATCCAAAATACGTTTGGATACATATACATATAAACAATCTAATGTATATCTTGTACATAATAAAAATCCATAACACATCATATGCAATCCAGCTGTAAACGTATACATAAGTTCTTCTCCTTTGAGAATCTTATGCATACCAATACATCTAGCATGATATACCTCTTAAATCAATACATATAAATCATCAAAACATAACCGTGCAATGCATGCTATGACATTCATCATCTCATTCATTCATCATCTCATTCATTCATTCATTCATTCATTCTCATCACTCCGGGACTTGTCCCAATGGCTTTCTTATAGATCCATCGCATTATATACATAACTTTTGAGGACTTGTCCTCCATTCATACATTTACATCTTTTCATCTTTTCAGCACCGAGGGCTTGCCCTCCAAGAATTGTCTCGAACTGATGCTGGGGACTTGTCCTACTCATTTAATCTATTCATACAATTACATCTTTTCATCTTATCAGCACTGAGGGCTTGCCCTCTGAGAATTGTCTCGAACTGATGCTGGGGACTTGTCCCACTCATTTAATCTATTCATACAATTACGTCTTTTCATCTTTTTAGCACCGAGGGCTTGCCCTCCGAGAATTGTCTCGAACTGATGTTGGGGACTTATCCCACTCATTTAATCTATTCATACAATTACGTCTTTTCATCTTTTCAGCACTGAGGGCTTGCCCTCCGAGAATTGTCTCGAACTGATGCTGGAGATTTGTCCCACTCATTTAATCTCTTATGCATTTATTATCACATATATCCATGCTCATGCTCATACTCATGCTATATAAAACATCTCAACATGACATCTTTTCTCAACAATCATATCATGACAATTGAAATCAAAATCATTTCTCAATCATCGTAAATCATCATCTCAAAATATCAAAGTAACAAAGTATCAATAAATCATAGCCTTTCTTTCATATCTCAACACTTTCAAAATCACAACAACAATACCAATTATATCTCATCAAATATTCATAAAACATTGAGAGTAACAAGTAATAATAAAACATTCTCAAACATATGAATGGCTCGACTTTTCCATAGCTTTAAACAATTCTTTAAAGGCATTAAATTCTATTATTTCTCAACTTGTTTAGTATCTTTAAAATATCTAAGATCATTTATAAAATTCTTTGAAAACATAAAACATATTCGTCCTCAGTGAGTAAAAGATTACTCACCTTAAGAGATCGAGAAGGATTCACGATAACGGCACCCGAGCTTGTTTAAGACTCCTCTTGTCGTTTATAGAACTCACTGCAATTTAATTTAATCCAATCATTAGACCAAGGTTACTTTTAAACCTCATACCAACCATTCATTCATTTTACAATTTTTAATACCCACTTATCACTTATATTACATACCCTTTAAACCATGAGTTTAAGAAACCATTTAGGACTTCTAACTCCACCTAAAGCCTCTCTTCACATATTGCCATGAATCAATCTACAATCATCCAACCTCATTTCAATAGTACAAGTAAACTTTCAACCTCGTAGACACATACACATATCTCAAAATACCATCCCTAAGCCAACTCCATTCAGCTATAATTAAACCACAAGATAACTTAAAACTAACATCATACTTCCAGCAAAACTAAGCCAACAAATCCACTTCAATCATTCCAAAGCAACATACTAATAGGCCATCAAACAACTAAACAAAACATAAACTAAAACCCCAAAAATCCAACCATCATTCAGCCCTCAAAACAACTTAGAAATTCAGCCATCGAATCACTAACAATTAACATCTATTAGGTCACTAAAACAACCCATGAATCCATCATCAATTCACCAAAAATTAACATCAATTAGGCCACAAAATCATCTATTAAAAACAGCCCAACAAAATACAATTTAACTCCAAAAATCAGCACAACATACTTTCAGAATTCCATTCAATTAACACCCACCTACATGCTGTCAAACCGTACCCAAAACAGCACACAAATCAGCCCCAACATCATCCTAAAACCAGCCAACAATCAATTAACAAACAGTTCAACCCAACACAAATTAAACTCCCAAAATCAGCACACACATTCACAAAATTCCATAAAGTTTACACACATATACTTGCTGCCAAACCATACCCAAAACAGCACACAATTCAACCCATAATCCACCATTCATCTAGCCAAACATAGAACAAGAACAACCAACCAAAATCACTCATTTTCCACCAAAACTATACAACCATTCAGCGATGCATTGATTCCCAAGTCTGTCCAGCAGCAACTCAATTTAAATTATCAAAAATTTCCAACCTAACACTTCAAGTTAACATGTATGGCCAAAGGAAGAAAACTTTCCCAACTAATTCAATTTTCGGACCTATGGAAACCCAAGCTGTTTTATGTGATTCTCAAGTGTTAAAATTAGTGGGTAACAATGAGAAATGTGAGGGAAGGTTAGGTACTTACCATCCTAGAAGACCCATGGCTAAATTCCTCTTCAACCCTTCCTTGGACAACAGCTAACACTCACGGCCAGAACTTCCCATTGCAGAATTTCAGCTCTCTCTCTCGCCCAACTCTCTCTCACAGCCAACACTCACTCTTCCACACTCACACGGCCAGAACTGCTCAAAGTCACGGACAGCAGCAGGAACGTGAGTGAGTGACGCAGCAGGGGAGAAAGAAGAGAAAAAAAAAAAGAAGAAGAAGGGGAACGTGAGCTGGGCTGGACGAAACAGCAAGGAAAGAAGGGAAAGAGAGAAAAGAAATGGGCTGCTGGTTTTGCTACGTGGAAGGCATATAACCTCTTGTCTTTTTTTTTTTTTAATTTCAGCTATCATGGCTGTCCAACATGTGGCAGCACATGCACCACATCATTAAGATAGCTCTTATCTTGTCTAATTTATATTATGACCCACACTTAGCTAAGATTCTATCACTTGATAATTATTGTTTTACCCTATGCTTAATTTATCTATCACATATTCATATNAAAAGAAGAAGAAGGGGAACGTGAGCTGGGCTGGACGAAACAGCAAGGAAAGAAGGGAAAGAGAGAAAAGAAATGGGCTGCTGGTTTTGCTACGTGGAAGGCATATAACCTCTTGTCTTTTTTTTTTTTATTTTCAGCTATCATGGCTGTCCAACATGTGGCAGCACATGCACCACATCATTAAGATAGCTCTTATCTTGTCTAATTTATATTATGACCCACACTTAGCTAAGATTCTATCACTTGATAATTATTGTTTTACCCTATGCTTAATTTATCTATCACATATTCATATATATATATTCTAATTAATTAACATTATTACCACACCAGTACCATACTTATCTTTTATTGATTAATATTATCTATATACGTTATTAATTCAAATTGTTCAAAGGTTTTTATTAACTAACTTCTTAATTATTTTCTTGGGTGTAACAGTTAGAGTGATGATACATGCTAAAAATCTTATACATCATTTTTGGAGAGAAGTAGTGAACATGGCATGCCATATCATCAATAGAGTCTACTTAGGACTAGAAATTGAGAAAACCCCATATGAGTTATGGAAAGAGAAAAAGCTCACTGTCAAGTATTTTCGAGTTTTTGGAAGCAAATGTTATATTCTTTGATATTGAGAAAATTTGGACAAATTTGAAGCTAAAAGTGATGAGGAAATTTTTCTTTGAGTATTCTTCTACAAGCCGAGCTAGTAGGATTTAGAACAACCAAACAAACACTGTCATGAAGTCAATTAAGGGGGAGCAGAAATTTGTGAATGAAGAATCTAAAGATGATTAGAAAGCCAATGAAAAACAAGAAGAATCACCTTCTCCTAAACTTAAGGTTTTTGCCAAAGAACCTTCCTTATGAGCCAAGCTAAATCATCCTACAAACAATTTGATTGGTGATGTGAATGAAGGCATGAGAGTACAAAGTTGATTAATCAATCAAATCTCATACTCATGCTATTTCTCTCAATTTGAGCCCAAGAAAGTTGAAGAAGCATTAGATGATGAGAGTTGAATCAATTCTATGCATGAAGAGCTACATCAATTCACCCGAAACAAGGTATGATCTTTAGTTCCTCATCCACACAATCATAATATCATTGGTACCAAATGGGTGTTTAAAAAAAATGATGAAATTGCACTGCTGTAAGAAACAAAGCTAAATTGGTAGCTTAAGGATACAATAAGATCAAGGGCATAGATTTTGATGAAACTTTTGCTCTTATTAGCCATAGCTTGTCATTTGAGATCCAAACTCTACCAAATGTATGTTAAAAGTGCCTTTCTAAGTGGTCTATTGCAAGAAGAAGTGTATGTGGAGTAGCCTAAAGGATTTCAAGACCCCTATCATCCAGATCATGTGTACAAGCTCAAGAAAGCATTGTATGGGCTTAAGCAAGTACCTCAAGCCTGGTATGAGCAAGTCACAACTTATCTTTTGGATCATTGTTTTACAAGAGGAAAAGCTGACCGAACCTTGTTTATCCGGTCAAATGTAAAGCACAAATTGATTACTCAAATATATGTTGATGATATTATTTTTGGAGCTATGATTGATTCTAATGCTCATCAATTCTCTAATGAAATGAAGAAAGAGTTTAAAATGAGTATGATTGGTGAACTCACCTATTTCTTAGGTCTTCAAGTCAAGCAATCACCTGAAGGCATCTACATCTCTCAAACAAAATATGCTCGAGACTTGGTCAAACGATTTAATCTAGATGTAAAAAGTCATGCTCGTACTCTCATGAGTACCAGTGTGAAGATGAGTGCTAATCTTACTGGCATCAGTGTGGATCAAACGCTGAATACTGGGTTGGTAATTCAGGGGCAGTTTTTATATTGGCACCAATTTTGTTGCATGGATACAAAACTGTTTTTTCTACAACATTCTGGAATTCGAATTCTTCCTTGCAGACCAATATTAATTTCCAACTTTATTTAAGAGGTTTCTTTAGACATCTTTTGTAGGGATTTGAACATTAAATATTTTTGTGCTAAGTGAGGTTTAGGCTTGTTTAGAGCTTTTCTATTGTTCCTCTCTTAGAATTTATTGAGAACCACACAATCCTTGTTTATAAAATTTGAAGCCCATCGGAGGTTCAAGTAAAGGAGATCAATAGAATAATTTTTTAGAGGTTTTGGGGGAACTACTGTGGTAGCGGGTAAGTGGGTCACTTTTCTAGTACAAGAATGTGTTTCTCACAAAGGTTTCATAAGTATGAACTACTTGTAATTTCTCATTCTTCTATAGTGGATTGATTTTCTAGGTTTAGCTGCCTCAGAGTAGTTTTACTCTTGAATAAATTCTTTAAGAGGTTTCTACTTCATTACCAAAATATTTGTGTTAATTGATTTTATTGCTTTCATATTTTTGGTGATTGTTTGTGTGGTAACTTATTTTTTAATTCTACGTTATTTTAGCATACAATTTGTCAACCCCACTTCTAGGTATTGGTTGGAGTCCGATTTATTATTTTTAGGAGGAAATAGACTTTCCATAAACATTGGTTGTATTGTATTATGTTCTATGTCTTGGGTTTCGTTCCCCTTCTCTCCCTCTAAGGCTCGGGTTAATCCTCATATATGAGAAGGATCCTCTCCATTTCATTTGAAATGGAGAGGAGCCGTTTCCTTATTCAAGAGGGGTAAATTGAAAAAAAAAAATTGAAATGAGAATTCTGCTCCTCATAAAAATAAGGAATGACTTTTTCAAATGAAATGGAAAAGATCCTATTCCCCTATATAGGAGAGTGAAACCCTCATCCATTGATAAAAAAAAAAGAAAAGGAGGGAAAAGAGTGATGTGTCACCACCTTTTCACCTTAGGTAAAGGGAAATCATGTGTGTAGGTGAGATATATGACGTTTGCTAAAAAAAGTCAACCTTATTTAGGTTTCTTACATATGGTTTTTGTTCTCTAGATCTGCAAGTTGTTAGGAAAAAATATTTAGACTCCCAAGGTGTATTAATGGTGGAAAAAACTTGAGAGGGTGACTTGTTAAAACTCAATCAACTAAGTTGAGGTTTATCTATTCAATTTGCTACGAACCACCTCCGTGTTAGATTTCCTATCACCCAATCATTGTGACAAGCACACAATGTGTAGCCATTATCTAACAATAGAGCTGTTGGACCAATCCATGCCTTCCAAACCATAACTTTTATTTATCTCTCATTAGACAACTCATGAGTTTGGATAATGGTTGAATCAATGTCAATTGAATGCTTTAAATTAACCACGAGTAAGTGGATTCTCGCAAGAAATCTTTTTCTTTATGAACCCTTTGTGAATCTTTGCATTCTATCATGTTTGCACCTACATTGGTAAAATTTTAACCTCTTCAAAGGAGAAGATAACTTTGATGCATGAGTGTTCAGCAACAATAAAAAGGCTTCTAGTGGTGGTCCATAATTGTATGGTTGTTGAATTAAGAATGCTTGGACGTCTTGAGGTTGTTGGACTAGCTCGTAAGATAAATTATGGTTTGAAGCCCGACTTTGACCTGCACACCTTGTAGGCCATGAGCTCAATAATATATGATATGGGCAATGAGCCCAATAAAATGTGAGGATTGTTGATGAAAATCTTGTGGGCTCTTTGAAACTTTGGCCTATGCCCTAGGGTTTGGAATTGTCAAGTGATGGATTAAGATTTATGCAGTCTTTTGCTAACCTATGTGAGATATAGTATAGTCACAATTAAGTTGATTTTCATAAAGTTATTTGGCAAACATAAGTACCATACAGTTCAATTTTTTTAGTAACTTTTTGGAGGATCAGCACAATCAAGTTAAAGGGAACATAGAAAATGCCATACCTCTGCTTCTCTCTCTTGACGGCTCTAAACCTTCTTGGTTCTTCTTTGTCTCCTTCGTGAGACTTTTATTGCCTCCTTGTGAGTGCCCCTTGGGGGTGAGGAGGTATGACTCCATCCTCCTCCCCTCTCCTCCTTGTTTTTGGTCCATTTCCTCTTTGGTTTTCTTGTTTTGTTTTTGTTCATTGGGTCTCCTACTGACCACCTCTTGGTGTTCTTCCTTGTTCTTCACCACAGAACCACCACGGTTAGCCTCCTTTCCGTCCACCTGCTAGCTTATGCTACCCTCAAGCTTGGTACTGGCAGTTTCTTTAAAATCTGGTTTTCTCAAGCTTGATTTGTCATCCTCCGCTAGTATTGTCAACCAACGAGCCTAACCATTGTCTTCTATGGCCACTCTGCTCCTCGTTGACCCCCTCCGTGCCTCCATTTGACCCCACGCGTTGGCGCGTGGTCTTCACGTGCTGACCAGACGCCATTCTCCTCCGTTGTTGCTGTTGCAGTTGGTTTTTTTTGTGTGTTTATGTTTATGTTTTTTGTTTAGTTAATTTGTTTGTGTTGTGTTTCAGTTACCATTGTGTTTTTTGGGTTATTGTCTGCCTGTGCCACTGTGGTTTGATCTTGCCATGAAGACTTGTGAAACCGGAGCTATGTTCTTCTTTTCAACGGTTCCTAATGGGAATTTAATGTCTCTTCTTCAACAGCTTCTTGGTTGTTGCTGATTTCAAGCAGAGGTTCTAGAAGGGTTGGGGGACCTTTCGAGGTTCGTGTCCTTTCCTGTGCTTTTTTTGCTTCAGTTATCAAACTTTGCGACCTACTTCTTGGCTTTGCCCTAGATACAAAGGATGGGGTAATTTTTTTTGGCCCATTTCCTATTATTTGATTGTATTTTGTGCATTGTATTTTCATTTTGGTTCTTTTTTTTTGATTTCCTATAACCTTTTCCCAATTTGGTTAAAAAAAATGCCATATATTTTCAAGAACAGAAATTAGCTACAAACTGGTTTGTAGCTAATTTCTGTCCTTATATTAGTGAAACACACACAAATTATTTGCCCAAAAAGCATTAATGCATGCACACTAATCATTGAAATAATAAAAACTATTGATTAAGAAAGAAGTGAGAAATAGTAAAGTAAACAAATTAAAGAGAACCAATTAAATGATGGTCTTAGAAGTGCCTATTAATGGAAATATAACATGTTGGATGACCACCCACTTGGGGGTAATTAATGGTCAGACCCCTAAAACCTTTTTTTATTAACTGTTAATGTCTTGGTACCTCAATCCAAACCGTTCATTCAAATGAATGGCTTGGATTCAATCTCATTTAGTGTTGATCGAGTTTACTGGGAACAATTAATTGTGTAGAGCTGTAAATTGTTTGAAATTTTTGGATTAATCGTTGTTAAAAAAAAAAAAATGATTCAAGAGTTAATTGAGACTATTACATTAATATTGTGAGATAAAAATTTAATCTTGAACAGTATTTCTTAAAACATTTTAATGTAAGTCCCACCCTAGTTTTTGAATGGAGAGTTCAATTAGTGGTTAATTAAATAGAAAAATAAGTAAAGAAAGAGATCATGATGTTGTAGAATCATGGAATCTTCAAGAGATATGCTATAGTGTACCATCATACCTTTGTATGGCAATAATAATGGCATAGAAAAAAGAAAAAAAACATGGTACCATCTTACGCCATTAACCTCAAAATATGGAATCTTAAAAGGTAGATTAACAATTATCAAAACCCATGCCAATCCCCCCCACTAGTTAGGAAAAAAAAAAAGTCCACAAAATCTGAATTAATTGAAAGAACCCTATAAATTAGTCATAGCCTGTGGGTGTTTGGTGAATAAATCCCCTTTTTGGCCTACGTACATGGAGTACTTAGGCATGCCTTTAGCAAGCTAGGGCTTATTTTCTATTAGAATTTTGTCAGCTAATAAGGCGGATGTCTACACGCTTTAATACTTTCATCAGCCAATCATCGACCATGCCTGTCATGTCACACAGAATCTTTTGTGTCATGCGCGCTACATATTTTCTTTCCAAGAAAATGAAAGAAAACCAAATTTATATAATATATTATTTAAATTTAATTAAGTATCAAGGAAAAACACGGTTCACACTTGGGTTTCAATATAAAATGTCAAATCAGTGACGTTGGAGTTTGAATGTGAATTCTTAATTACTCGCTTAGAAAAAAAAAAAAGAATTCTTAATTACTAAATAAGATTTCTTTATTAATTGCATTTGTAGGCTCTAGAGTTTTGCGGTTGATCTTCCACAGAATGCTAACAGCTTTCATCATCGATCATGAGAGGATCGACTTGTCTCCGCATTACAGATGCCTAAAGCAGGGATATTACTAAATAATTCCCTTCACATGCCTAAGAAATTCCATTATTTATTTGGGTTGGATCCTTTCTATTGCTTTTCTCTTCTATTATAAGTATTCCACGCTTAGAACGAAGTTTAGGTCCCCAAATTTTATTAATGTTTTGAACTTTTTATTACAAGTAATGCGGGTGTCATATTTATACCATATTTAATTTTCATACACGGGAAAATAAGAATATGATGTTTTGTAAAAATGCCCAAACAAGTTTTTAAAATGTTGAATTTTCAGGTTTGAAAACGTGGTAACGATTGAACGGTGTAATGATTGCGTGGAACGATCGATCGTGACTTTAAAACAATCGAACGGTACAACTTTGTAGCGCCCCCCCCCCCCCCCCCTTTTTGAGGTGTAAAACTTGACCTAACCCTAACTTATGTTTATTCCTCACGTTTAAGCTGTGTTTTACGTGTGCTAGTTGTCTTTCTTTGATAATGATTTAAAGTTAAATCATTTAAGTAGATAAGCTTGACCCTTTCATGAAAGGTGTGAAATTTAAAGACTAGCTTTCTTTTCAACCTTAAAGAAGTGTTAAATACTTACCTTTTAACACCTTAGAACATTTCCTTCCTTCCTTAACAAGAAAGATGTCACTGTGGAAAGAAAGTTAGGATCTTAGGAATTTTTAAGATGTATTTGTAACCTTTGTTGTTTTAAATGTTTATGCATGTTGTATGGTACCATTTCAGAGTGGTCTAACCTCTAAGGGTCTTGGGTAAGAGATAGATTAGGTTCTGGTAGGATGAAATGGGAAAAAAAACACATATTGGGGCATAATGATCGAATGGTCTCGAGGAATGATCAAATGTTCTGTAACGATCGAACGGTTCTTGAGAAATGATCAATTGTTCTTAGCAGAATGTGCATGAATAGTGTTTTAGGTACAAGATTAAGTATGACTTGCAAAGACGAGAAGTTTAAAATTTTAGTATGTCAGAAGTTGGATTTGTGCATTCGAGGTAAGTAATCGCCCATAGAAACGTAAAAAATGTATTGTCATTAAATATGAATATTCTATTTATAAACTGTGCATCTTTATACTCATGTCTTTCATTAAATTATGTCGTGAGCCTAACATTTTATAAACAATGATTTACTATTGCATTGTTATTTATTGCTTACCATGAATTAAACTATGTTTTGGAATTGATTATTTATAAATTGTTGTATGTCGTACCACCATGGGAAAAAGAGATGTGGAATTTGGGGTACATAAATACTATTATATAGACTTGACCATATGGCCTAAAGTTAATAGATTTAGGATGCCTTGGATCCATTAGTCAAAGTAACTAGCGCAACCATCTATGGATGTCGGTTAGCGGCATCACTAGGGTGTGGATTACCCGGGGTCGGACCACTTGGGGTGGCTAGCTATTTATCTTACTGGGACACTGGTGTTGTACCAGAGATCTCACGGGATGCGCAAATCTCACCGTAAGAGGCTTTAAAGTACGAGGAGGCTATGTGGGAATGGTTATGGACTATGAATGATTTATGAATATTATATTGCATACTTCATCAACATGATTTTCTACGTTAAACTGCTATATTTGTTGTTCGCGAAATTATGCCTTAAACCCCTTTTATAAATGTACTATTTCCTCTAATGGCTTAATAACGAAGAAAAATATCACCGGTATAGTTTATTCAATTCTCATACTACTTCCAAAATGCCCAATCTCATTATTTATTACAACTAAACCAAGCTCACTGTATGGGATAGGTTTTGTTGACGATTTAGTTAATAAGTCGTGGACTTACATAGTTACTTTTCATCTCTACAAATCTTTGTTTTACAATTTAGCAGGGTTACCTCAAGAAGGCGGATTAGGGTTATTAACTGTTGTATTTCGAGGCTTTGGCTTGGATGATAGAAATGACATTGAGGTATTCAACTCGGATTATTATTCACTTTCCATTGCATTTTATTATGATATTTACCGTTATAGCTAGGTAGTACTTTTAGTTAGTTACAAATTAGTTACGACATTAGAGACGCTATGAGTAACGCTTCCAATTAATTACTATCACTAATTAATTTTGGAGGTGTTATAACGCTCCTATTTTGCGCCCATATGCATCAAAAAATAAGGATAGAAATATTATTATTATTTTTCTCGTTGCCAACGCTTTTTCTGCGCCAGAATAGGTTGTATTTTTGGTAGTGCGCACCTAAATCATCCGATTTTAACAGGTTGTGTGTAGGTAACTTTTTTAGTTGACCCAATATTTCCTCAACATGAGCTATTCCCCAGTAAAAGGTAGATTCTCTGCAAAAAGGTGAGGAATTTCTTTATGTATATTATCTTGCTCGATGTGAAAATTTTCCTCACCCGTATGCTGGAATCCAGGTTCAAAGCATGAGCAGCAGCGACAGCAGTACCACTATCCATTAGATTTTGTGGAAAAACATGATGCATAAATAATATCCAAATTAGATCCTCAACTCACAATAAAAATATCCAAATTAGATCCTTGGAGTTGGAGTCCAAAATGATCTCCTGGCATGCGATCTCCAGATAAAAGCTCATCTCCATTCCCAATGTAATGGCCATTACGAGCTGCGACAACAAAACTTAATGGCCATGGAGTTAAATGGCTCATGTCATTAGGTGCGTTTGTTAAATGATTTTGATTGTAGAAAAAAAGAATGAATTGATTGATGTGATTTAAAGTAGAATGAAGTTTTAAATTTTTGTGAAAAAAACATAAAAAATGTTGTTTGATGAAGTGTTGGAAGGAAGTTAATTTTTTAAGAAAAAATAAAGGCAAAAATCATTTGCCAAACCATGCCGATTTTCCCCGAGCATAGTAACAGCTACGAAACCTTGTACGTACGCGTCCCTCCATTTGGCCACCACTTGGACCATGACCTTAATTGGGGTGGTTCAAGTTTCTTGCACTAAGAAATGTGATTTCCTAACAATTATTGATGAATATACATACACCTTTTTCCTCTCATTATGAAACCTTAAGGTTTCTTGGCTAATTTCAAAACTCAATTTGTGGAGATATTCAGAATTTGTTATAATGTCAAATTTAATGATAGTACATGTTTTCAAAATATTTTCTAATGAGAAATGCTAGGGTTATAAAATATTTTACAAAAAAAACTCTTACAAAATAATCACGCAACACAACATGATTGAAAATGAAATGATTTCAAATTTTAAGAAATTTAATCATATTATGTCACATTATTTTATAAAAGTTTTTTTTTTTTTTATAATATTTTGTAACCCTAGTATTCATCTTTTCTTATATGTAGTTTAAAAAACATTTTTTTGACCTTGGTGAGCCAAATACTGCTGTTTTTAGTGGATCCATTTCTTACATATATATTCTTAACAAAATCTCGACAGCCAAATTGCTTCTTTGAACAGTCAAGTCTAAAGGTAATCCACCCTTTTGTTGCAACGAATTAAGTCCCAACTTTCGGGAGGATCTAGGACTTTAATCTTGGGAGAAGATCTATGTCTTTTTGATGCCTCCACCCTTTCCCGGAGGTTTAGGATGACTTTGATTATATGCCTCACATAAGCTGAAACCTCGCTGTATTTTGATTGGCAAATTAATGTTGTCACGATTCATACTTAATTTTGCTAGCCAATCACTCGCCATGCATGTCGTTGGATGTTTGTGTCATGATTCACGCTCCATTTGGTTAAAAGAAATACAAAGCTAGATCTGAACAACCTTTAATGAACGTGATATTATTTTACACGATCATGGGAATAGTGATATTATTTTACACAAAGATCTCAACACCTTTAGGGCCGGGTTGTGCTCGATCGCAGTCCTTTGAATAAGATTTATTTAATACTTGCAGTTGCAGGCTATAAAGTATTTCTCTAGACTCTATAGGATGCTAACAGGCTAACAGCTCTCTGATTATCATATCGACCGAACTAGTCTTCCACATTCCACACGTCAAAAGCAGGAATATTACAAAGATATTCTCCAAATGCTCAAGATTCCATTGTTCTTTAGTCGACTTATCTTTTATTTTATTTTTACACTTTAATTTTTTTTTTTTTAAATGAGCCTTCTAGTCGAATAATCATATTTATTGGCTTAACTTACAAAATGTACATTTATATCTGAGTCAACAAATATTTAGCTAAAACACTTTTTTTTTTAAAAAAAAATAAAAAAAATTTAGCTATACACTGTTTTAAAGCACCGATATCCGGCTTAGCATTTTAGTTATCAATTTACACTTTTTCATTTAAAATATTTTTTCTTTATCTACTTTCTATATTTCAAAAAAGGAGAGAGAACAAGATTGTTTTATTTTATTAACAAAACCAAGGATATTGTTGAGCTACAATGCTTAGCAAATTTGTGAGCACATTAGCAGCTCAATAAATCTTTAGCCATTATGTTAAGCCAAATGTGGAGCATTTTTTGTTACAAGGCTAACCAAAATAATTTTTTTTTTTTTGGAGCCCAATGTGAGTGCGCTTACAATAGATTCCCATTGTTGTTTTGAAACCTCGGTCCTAAAATGTAATAGCGAATTTTCTAATTGATTTATTGAAGGGATGTGATGGGTGTGTTGAATGCTACTTTTTTTAGGCTCAACCAACGCCGTGCCAAGTGCAACACGAAACCAAAGCAGGGCCTAATTTAAGACGCCCCCGACTCATCTCAGTGAACCAACGAAATGGGCCCAACCAGGCTACCCTCGATAGATAAAATTCGATGCTAAACCGACATACATTATTATTAAGGAATTGTTGTTGTATGTCCATAAGGCCATTGGATGATCACAACCCTGCTAAATGGTACCAGCAAAAGCTTAAGGATTGTTGTTGCATGACCTCAAGGTCACTGGACGACTACAATCTAGCTGATGTATTATTGCTAGAAGTCTGCAACTCAGCTCATGAAGTACTATTGTTGGTGATCAATGACTCACATTATATCCTATTTGGCAATTAACTGGAGCACAATCATGTACCCTAAGTCATATTTCTTTGGGCAATTGATTAGAGCAAGGTCATACATGTTGTAACACCCCGACTTAAAATAAGTCATGTGGTGAAAAATAGGAAAAACTTCACTTAGGGTCCCTAAACTTCCATCCGTTTTAACATACTTTTTCTGAACTTTAATTTTTTTTACTTTGACCCCTCATACTTTCAATATGTCTCATTTAACCCCCATCCGAGAAAGGGTAAGACTTAAATAGACCATATATATGAAAGAAAGTTATGAATTGTGAGTAATTATGAAGAGGACAAGCTATTTAGCATGATTTCTGCATTACAATAACATGTGAATTCTCCCTGGAATTATGCAAATCCCAACTTAAAAAAAAAAAACCATTTTTGATACTAGCATACTAATAGAAGCAACACTTAACAATTTTGCAAAATCTATAACATTTCCAATTCCCAAAGTCAAAGGATTCTATTCTGTAAGTTAAGGCTTACTACATGATAAGTTTCATGATAATTTATTTACTAAGTTGTGGACTTAGGCATTTAATTTGCTATCTGAAAAACATTTCGGTGTTTTACAATTTAAAAGCTTATCAAAGAGATAGATAAAAGTGATTCGTAAGGCTGAAGATGCTAAGACAAGTTTGCATAGTATAGTTTACATGGTAATAATTGTTGTGAATTACTTTCTCTTGGAAGATCTTTGTTTCATAATTGAAGATAGATGATAATGTTGAGGATACTTGGTTTCGGTTCAAATCATTGTTTTCCGCTATATTTTACTCTGATAATTAGTGTTTAAGGTATTAATTTTAATTAATTACAAGTTAATTAGTGTAGAGGTACTATGAGTAGCACTCAAAGTTAATTACCATAATTAATTAATTTTAGTGGTGTTACACTTGATGGGTGGTCTTGGCCTCCTCCGATATCTATTAGGGTGGCTAGCCACTCTTTGGGGTGGTCGACTACTCATCAAATATTTTGAATTTATTTATTTATTTATAAATTTTAGGTTTATAGAAAGAAAAAAAAAATGGGGTTTTGTTTTTTTTTTTTTGGAAAACCCTATTGTGTTCCGCAAAGAATAGCTAGTCCTATCCATTTTAATAGGAATATCTATTCTTCAATTTAGGAGAATAGTCATTTTCATGAGAATAACTATTCCCAAGCCTAATGTGCAACCAAACAAAAGAATGTCTTTTCGGCATATGGAACGTGCCTTTTTTTTCGTAAAAGAGTTTATCAAACGTTATAACTACATAGAATAGAAATGTTTATACATATTTAATGAAACATTCATATTTTCCTTTGCATTATCTTTACTATGTATAAAACTCCAAATCCTATAACATGGAATAGTAAAACAATTCATATCATGATAATGAAAACATCAATTCAAATCATACTTGATTTCACATAATACATATACTAACATGTTCATTCATCCTCTTTCACATATGATAAGTGTATACTCCTACTTACCCGTTGGAGTTTATTAAGCGTATCCCCTCTGAACAGCTAGGTTGTTAGGCTCCTTCTTTTCTCTCCCTAACATCAGGTGTTAAGTGTATTCCTCCACTTAACTGCCGGGTCTCATATCACATGCATAATATTTACGTACTTTATCGTATAACATTCTTTTCACAAATCTTGTTTTCCTTCCAAGCATCAATCTCTTTTGTAAACCATTTTCCTTTCATAATCATTTTCTATTTAAACATATGTAAAACATGATAAAATATATTCATACTTGGATTCAAATAATAGGGCTCAATGAAAACACATCTCATGCTTTTGTAAAATAATGTAGGGTTAATAAATTTGTACTTATATCTTGGGCTTAATGTTTTGGACTATTCCTTCGTATGCAGACTCCATACTTTCTTGGCATTTCATTATATCTGTATTATACTTCTCTAAGCTTTTCGAAAACCCTAAGAGTTACCTAAGACCTTTGGTCATTTCCCTTTTTCCTATAAAGGTCTTAACCTTTTTGTTATGGGTAGTCCCGATCGAATGAGCTTTGACTGAATATTGACAAAAGCTCTCTGTAGTACCCTCAATCGAATGGTCTTCGATCGAGGCTCTTTGATCTTACTCTTTCCTTACCCCGGTCGAACGGTTCAACCTGATATCAATCGAATTTCCTTGGAACTGTATCGGTGGATAGGTGTTCAAACAGTGATGTGCATGCCCTTGCATGTCATTGTACAAATCTCATTTTTTTACTTCTTTTTCATCGTAACGTAATTTAGGTAGCGCAACGACGCATTCACACATGATCCCAAAATACATGCAAACTCCTTTTTATGTAGTTTGTATGAAAATAACTCTAAGAACCTATTTTATAATAATCTCAAAATAATAATACCATGACTTACATGGTTATCATAATATCACCAATATACGTATAGTATAACTATATATACATAATATAAAACATTAATGAGCATATGAAATGAGAGTGGGAGTGACATATCTCAAATGGGAGTGACATGCGATATGTGAGTGGTGAAATAGGGAGGAGACAAGCTAATATTAGTCATTCGCGTAAAAATCGCAAGCAAGCCTAATATAAGCACTAATTGGTGTATTCCATTAATTTCTGTTTCCATTCCTTTTCCATGTCTTTTGTTTATGTGTATTGAGGGACTTTAACCCCCTTATTTCCGTTTCGTGTAATGAGAGACTCTAATCTTCTTATTCGTTTCGTATGTTGAGGGACTTTAACCCATTTATTCGTTTCGTTACCATAAGGGATTGTCCTACCAGCGGTGAGAAAATACTCAATCACACACTTGGATACCATCGACCGTACCATGATGTCATTTGCCAATTATTCTTATTCCATTTCCATGTACATGCATGTTTATGATGCGTGCAAATAATATTTTTATTTTTTACTTTACTTTTATGTCCATGCAACACTTAACAACATTTCATCAACACATCATAAAGTATATCTTAACAAAATTGAATTCATCGAAAGTATACATAAAATCTATCATTATAACATACAATAGGGTCGATTAATATATAATATTTATATATATATATATTATATAATATATATATATATATATTATATATATATATATATTATATATATATTTTCATGCTTTAAGACAATAAAAAATTGTTCTTTTCCTGAGTAAGTAATCTAGTAAAAATATCTGCTTAAACTTCGAAGAACAAATCTCACTCAAGCTTTGCAATGAACTGCATTAGTTACATTGCAAATATACCAATAACTTCACATTCACAACACAACTCTAACTCTAGACAACTTAAAGATACTTGAAGATCACAAGTATCAACTACTCTAATAACCCATAGAAACTTTAGGACTTACTTTTACTGCCTGTGAATTAATTAATAAAGCTAACCCGTAGAAAAACTATAGGGTTAATAATCAAGAACCTCTAACTTATGACACTTAGAAGCATTTAGGGTTTGGGTCTTACTATGAACCAATTGGAGAGACCAATCGAAGTTCCAGTCCACGAATTAAACTAGAAAACCCAAACTTAGTCCAAGCTTAGAATCTCACAACGACGAAAAAATTCCTAAAGAAATTGATGAATTTAAGCACTACATTAAAAGATGTAGCTCAACTAACACAAAATTAGGGTTTATGGATTTACCTCAAATTGATCAGTAGAATCAACGCTCTAACACCAAGAATCATGTTTCCGGTCTTAGATTTTACTTCAAAAACCTCTTTGAGATCAATCCCCTAACTTTCTACAAATCCTAGGAGAGCTAGAGAGAGTGTGAGGAATGAGATGAGAGAAAATTAGCTGAAAATCAAGTTTAAGCTATTTATAGTTGTCTCTGTACATTGTTGTTCCCCTTCACGTAAATCCTAAGAAATCCCTTTGACACCCGCAGTTCGAACCTGTAACAATGCTGTTCAAACTAGTGGGCCACCAATTTTTATTTCTTCGTTTTGTTTTTTAAAAATTTTAAGATTATTTTTATTTTTATTTAGGGTATTTTCGTCATTAGGGGGGTGGGAATTGACGCAATCTTTAGTTTGAGGGGATCATCGACAATCAAGTTGTTGTTTGGACTTTTCCCAAAAACAAAATCTAGTTGAGGCTTTAAGGTGTGGCGGTCTGAACGTGAGTAATGCCATGCGGTGCTGCGGTGGCCCAAAACGTTGGCATAGTGAAGGAATTTGCAAAGACAACGGAAGATGGAGAGAGATTTCAATTCAAAGATAAAATAAATAAATAAATAAATAAATAAAAAATAAAAATTAGGGCGAACATAGGATGAAGTTAAAAGGAGTTTTGGTTTTAGGTGAGGAATTTTCGTGTAGTGCGCCAAAGACTTTAGCGATGATTAAGCTGATTTTCTTGCATGGAAAAGATGTCGGTTATATATTAGTGAAGACAAAAGTAGTCACTAATATAGTATATATCAGCGACAACATTTGTTGTCGCTAATACATTAAGAATTAAAGTAATATTATACATATTAACAAAGACAAAAGGGTCGTTGCTGATATTGATTAATTATTCTTATATTGGCGATGATAACAACTATCGTCACTAATAGTCTAGTATTAGCGAAGACTAATAAAATTTTTAGTCTTCGCTAATACTAGACTATAACGTCATGATAGAAAAATCTGTGGGCTTTAGCTATGGGCAAGTATTGGGGTCACATTGGTGGGATCACAACGGTGATTTTCTTTTTCTTTTTCCCTAGAGATGAGAGATGTCTTAGAGTCAAGTGAGAAAACAAAGAGAGAGTTGAGCCACACAAAGAGAGAGAGAGAAAGGAAAGAAAAAATGTTAAAAAATTGAAACATTTTGCCACACTGATACCTACTTGCAAAAAAATGTGTTTTGGGTGATGGAAAGATAGTTTGCTAAAGCTAAAAAAATGCCTCATATTAACTATATTTAGCTAATCTAACAAGTTTAGAGCATGATGAAAATAATAAACAGACTCCAAATAACACCTAGAAGGGGGGTTGAATAGGTGTATATCAAATAAACGCGGAATTTAAAAATTAAGCAACCACACAAAATATTATGAAAGCAATAAAGCACACAACACGAATATTTTGGTTACGAAGTGGAAACCTTTTGAAGAACTCTTCAAAAGTAAAACCACTCCGGGGCAGCCAAACCCAGGAAATCAATGCACTAGAAGAATGAGAAATTACAAGGTGTTCATACTTACAAAACCTTTGTGAGAGACACACTCTTGTACTAGACAAGTGACCCGCTTGCCCGCTACCGCAGTAGTTCTCCCAGAACCTCTGGAAAATTCTTCTATTGATCTTCCTTTATCGGAACTCCGATAGGCTTTAAGTGTTGCAAACAAAGATTGTGTGATACCCAATAAACTCTAAGAGAGGAGCAATATGATTACTCTAGACAAGCCTAAACCTCTCTTAGCACAAATAAAATAACCTCTAAACCTTTGGAAATATTGCCTCCAAAGTACATAAAATTCGTGCTTAGAAGACCTCTATTTATAGCCTTAAAGATGAAAACCTAGTTCTAATTGGAGAAGGAATTCTTCAAAAATTCAAGTCGGCGTCCGTACGTGGTAGTGACTCGTCCGGACACATCTAGGTTAAACACAAAAATACACGGCAAAAAGAGTATCTCGTCCGTACTGATTGCAGCCGAGATTGCAGACGCGTGCCTCTAAAGTTATTCGTTCGTACGGTTTGCGGACGGAATTGCAGACGAGCGTTTCTGGAATTTTGAAACCACTTCACGTCCGTACGGTTTGCGGACGAGTTTGCAGACTAGCGTTTCTGGAATTTTGAAACCACTTCACGTCCGTACGGTTTGCAGACAAGATTGGAGACGTGCATTTCTGGAATCCTGAGAAATTAACTCGTCCGTACTGATTGCGGACGGGAGTAGAGACGAGTGAATCTGGAAGCCTTAGCAATCTACTCGTCCGTACTGACTGCGGACGGGATTGGAGACGAGCTCAAGAAAAACATTAAAAACAAGAGACTTTAAGAGTGAATAAAAATAAAACTTTGACATCGAAATTCGCCAATAAAAAAACTAACAAACTCCCCCTTTGGCAATTCGATGACAAAATTCAAAGTTTTAGCTAAACAATGAAGTTAAAATAATAACCACTAAAACAAATGAAACATAAAGATTTCTCCCCCTTTTTGTCATGAAAACAAAGGGGCCATAAAAACATCCTAAGGATCATCAGCAGCTGAGTCGGGAGCAGTGGCTATAGCATCATCCAACTCGTCTTCTTCATCCATGCGCTCAATCAAGTTGTTGATATCCAGACCAATCTGAACCCACTTCGAATGATCTTTCTTGATAGAGTCTTGCATGCCACTGACGGTGGAGGTGAGAGTAGATAACTGATTGCCAAAGCCAGCCATGGTGGTCTCCATAGAAGTCATCCGGTCACACATAAGACTTAGCTTGTCCATGACGGTATGGAGAGAGACTGAGGATGTCGACGGCGGAGCACTAGAGGATCCATCATTGAGTGAAGTGGGAGGTGGTGGCTCAAACCCGAGGATATCATCAAGGTTCGTCTGATGACGAACTTTCATTTGTCAAAGTGAGCGGCGAACGGTGGCTCGAGAAAATGGTCCAAGAGGCTTCATGCGAGGCTCAGAGCCAGGGATAATGATAAATCGCTCACAAATGCGAGATATAAGGCTGCCAAATGGAAGAGAGGTGCTCTTTTCATCGAATGTTTCATACATTAGCCGAAGAGCAAAAGAAGGAAAGTCGATGGAGACATCTGTGAGTAGAGCAAACAGAAACCTTGCCCGAGGCACCCCGAGGTCAGAGTGATGATCCAGGGGATAGATGTTAATGAGCATGATTCGAGCAAGCAGCTTCACTGGTTGAGTAAGATGATCCGTAGGAAGGACAGTCATGGAGTCTCGCCAATAACGATGAGTGCTCGCCGGACTAAATACTTGATGCATGTCCTTTTTGGAAGGAAACTCCAAGGTGGGAAACGGATAGCCAGGATCTTGAATTTGAGGAATACCGGTGATTGAAGAGATCAGTTCTTCAGTAACTTCAATCTTGTGCCCACGAACAAAAGTGACGAGCCGAAGAGGGTCCGTGGATAAGCTTTTGATGTTGGCATAGAATTCTCGAACAAGCTCCACATATGGGCGAGCGGGGGGAAGAACAAAATAGTTCCACTGCCGCTGAGCAAATAACTGAGGAATGAAACCAAAGTCCTCATCATAAAGATCGAAGCAATTGACAGCACGTTCGGCCATGACCGTTCTATCTTCAAATCTTTGATAGAAGGTCTTAGATGCGGACTTGCTGCGGAAGCGAAATCCAATCTCAAGACCAGAAAGTATAGGATCAGGAGAGTCCCGAGCAGCTTCCGGAGCCGTAGAAATCTCCTTGCGCTTTTGACTTTTGGAAGTGGAGCGAATGGGTAACTTCTTAGAACTTGATCCTCCACCTGCCATTTTCTGCCAAAACTCACCCAAATGCAATTAGAAAGGAAGTGGAGTGAAAAGCAATGAATAAAAGTGAGAGAAGAAAATAAGGAACTGAGTGTGGCATTTTATCAAACATGTGGTGAGCATAAAGTATTTGAAGCATGGACAAGGGATTCCCCAAACAAGAAATTTGCCTAAAATACACAAGCAAATAATGGGAGACAACCCATAGCAAGCAACCCAACCAGATGAAAAGAGAGAAATCCAGAGATTTTAACAACCCAACCAATCAATGAAGTGCCAAAAGAAAACGAACAAAAACAAAAAAAATAAAATAAAATAAAATAAAAAAAAATAAAGAAAAGGAAGACCTAAGCAATGCAATGAAGGTGCAAGAGAGAATGGAAAAGAAAGGGAATGAAGCACACTTACCAGATGTGAAGATGCAGACAAACACGAGAGGAAGAGAAGAGAAGGTGCGGCGGCTTGGCAGAGATGGAGAGAAGAGTTGAAAAAAAATGAAGAGGAGAAGAGGCTATAAGGCAGACGGGCCAGATTGCGTACGGACGAGTTATAAGCTCGTTCGTACGCAAGGGTCCAGTCGTCCGTACGAGGCATGAGCCCGTACGTACGAAGGCCTCCCAAAAAAAATTCCTTCTTAAAAAAATGAAAGGAGAGTCAGCCATATTCATGGAGAAAGTTGTACACTAATTCACTAGAGCACTCCCAAGCAATTAAACTCTAAAAAAACTTAATGAAAGCTTAAAAATGCATGAAATTGAAGAGATGAATGGATCAGCGATAGATTATATCAAAGACAAGAAGAATGTGTTCCACTCAAAATCATGCTCATGTGTAGTGGGTGATGTCACCAAAAAGAGTAATACTGAAAAGCATGATATGCGAAGAGAATTACACCTTAAGAGGAGGAAAGTTAGAGCACATCATGTCAAAAGTCAAACCTTATTTTTGGGATACTAGGGCCTAGAAACCCTCATCCAAGACGCTCCCCCTGAGTTTAGGCACAGTTTTAAGCAAAGTCCATTAGTGACCATCTATTTCCGCAATGATTTGGCCACTGATTATTTCTATAAGGACAAAGCTGAAACAAGATAAAGACACTTGTGTGTTTTTTTTTTTTTTTTTTTTTTTTTTTTTTTTTTGTGTCTGTGATACCAAGGAGCTTTATCACAACAGAGGGAAACGTAGGAGTTTTTAGGTCCTAGGTTCAACTAGCAAATGGTCAATTTGACCGAAAAGTTGAGACAAACTTCCTCACAAAATGGTTCCTCTTCGACAAATGATGCAAGTCAGAGGCACTCAGAATATGACAATCGTGCAAGAGAATAAAGCATGAAGTAAATGTGCCACAGACTACTTGAATATGAGATAAAATGAGGGATCCATTAAAAAGATTGTCATCTCATGCAAATAGAAGCTCACATCAGAGATAATTAGAGAGCAAGAGTACTAAAGAGAATTAGGGCAAGAACTTTCTAAAGAATATGAAAAACATCACCTCTAACCAAAATTGAAAGCAAACAATGAGAGAAGCAAACTGGTAACCCCTTTTTTTTTTTTTTTTTTTTTTTGTTTATAAAAAGCAGAAAAGGAAAAGTTAGAAAAAAGAGTAAAATGCTCTAGGAATAGGAATAAAAAGATATGCAAACTATCCTAGGCATGTGAAATGATGGTTCAATGAATATCACACACACCAATAGCTTTCCTAAGAGACTCAAACCTGAGACCATTCAGAGGTTTGGTGAAGAGGTCAGCCAATTGGTTGTCGGTGGGAACAAAATCAAGAGATATCACCTTAGATTTGACTAAATCACGAAGAAAGTGATGTCGAATGTCAATGTGTTTGGTGCGGGAGTGCTGAACCGGATTCTTGGAGATGTTGATGGCGCTGGTATTGTCACAATAGATGATCATTGTGCCATGAGCAATGTCATAATCGCTGAGAAGTTTCTTCATCCATATCAATTGCGTACAACAACTGCCAGCAGCTATGTATTCAGCCTCGGCTGTGGAGAGAGAGATAGAATTTTGCTTACGACTCATCCAAGCAACCAGATTGGTACCAACATAGAAACAGCCTCCGGAGGTGCTTTTACGATCATCAGCATTTCTTGCCCAGTCAGCATCGGAGTATCCAGCAAGCTCTAGATTGGTGTCTTGAGAGTACCAAATCCCATAATTGACAGTCCCATTGATATACCGAATGATCCTTTTGACTGCAGTGAGATGAGATTCCTTAGGATTGGATTGATATCGAGCACAAACACAGACACTGAAAGAGATATCAGGCCGGCTTGCTGTAAGATAAAGAAGACTTCCAATCATACTTCGATATAAAGTCTGGTCAACACTGGTGCCAAGGGGATCAGCACTCATTTTCACACTAGTGCTCATGGGAGTACGAGCATGACTTTTGCCATCAAGCCCAAATCGTTTAACCAAATCTCGAGCATATTTAGTTTGGAAGATGAAGATACCTTCAGGAGATTGCTTGACTTGAAGTCCTAAGAAATAGGTGAGTTCGCCAATCATACTCATTTCAAACTCAGTCTTCATTTCATTTGAGAATTGATGGGCATGAGAGTCGATGGTAGTGCCAAAAACAATATCATCAACATAGATTTGTGCGATCAACTTATGTTGTCCATTAGAACGGATGAATAATGTCCGGTCAGCTTGCCCTCTAACAAAACCATGATCCAAGAGGTAGGTGGTGAGCCGCTCATACCAGGCACGAGGTGCTTGTTTAAGACCATAGAGCGCTTTCTTCAGCTTGTAGACATGATTTGGATGCGAAGGATCTTGAAATCCTTTAGGCTGCTCGACATAGACTTCTTCTTGCAAAAGACCATTCAAAAATGCACTCTTAACATCCATTTGATAAAGTTTAAATCCTAAATGACACGCTATGGCCAGCAACACCCGAATAGATTCCAGTCGAGCAACTGGTTCAAATGTTTCATCAAAATCTATTTCTTCGACTTGAGTGTACCCTTGAGCAACTAAACGAGCTTTATTCCTCACAACAGTCCCATGTTCATCAGATTTATTTTTGAACACCCATTTAGTTCCAATGACATTTCGATCATAAGGACGAGGAACGAGAGACCATACCTCATTACGAGTGAATTGATGCAGTTCGTCATGCATGGCGTTTATCCAGCTTTCATCATCCAAGGCTTCCTCTACCTTTTTAGGTTCAAGTTGAGAGAGGTAACAAGAATAGGAGACTTGATTGACAACTCGATTTCGTAGGCGTTTACCTTCATGAACATCACCAAGAAGATTGGTTGTGGGGTGATTCAGCTTGACTCGTGAAGAAGGTTCCTTGGTGAAGGTTTGGAGCTGTGGAGGTGGTGGAATATCATCTAGAGTCGAAGATGATTCCAGAGATGGAGAGTCTTCTTGTGAGGAAGAGGATTCTCCTTGTGGGAATGAAGAGACTTTTTCTTCTTTATCTATGGATTCCAGAGTTTCTTCTTCAATGACTCCCGTTGACTCCCCCTGAATGGTATCTAGAGAAGCATCTTGAACTACCACGTTGATAGATTCCATGACAGTTTTTGTTCTCATATTATAAACTCTGCTGGCACGACTGGTGGAAGAGTAGCCAAGAAAAATTCCTTCATCACTTTTAGCATCAAATTTTCCCAAATTTTCTCTATCACGGAGAATGTAACAAGTACTTCCAAAGACTCGAAAGTATTTGACTGTTGGCTTCTTTCCTTTCCATAGCTCATAAGGTGTTTTGTCTGTCTCAGGCCTCAGGTAAACCCTATTGATAATATGACATGCTGTATTCACTGCTTCCCCCCAAAAATGTTGAGCCAGATTTTTGGCATGCATCATCACTCGAGCCATATCTTGAATAACCCTATTCTTGCGTTCAACTACTCCATTTTGTTGAGGAGTAATAGGAGAGGAAAACTCTTGTTTGATGCCATGAGTATTACAATAGTTCTCAAAACTTGAGTTCTCAAATTCCCTACCGTGGTCACTTCGAATTCGCTTGATAGAGCAATCTTGTTCATTCTGAATTCTTTGGAACAAAATTTGAGCTTGGTTAAAGGCATCTGATTTTTCACGCAATAACATAACCCAGGTATATCGAGAATAATCATCAACAATAACCATGATATATCTTTTTCCTCCTAAACTTTCAGTTCTAGTTGGTCCCATAAGGTCCATATGAAGTAATTCTAAGTTGTGAGAAGTAAGAATACCTGAGGTTTTCTTGTGAGGGGTTCTGATTTGTTTGCCAAGCTGGCATGCTCCACAGATGCTTTTCTCTATTTTATCCATTGTTGGTAGATCAATGATGGCTCCCCTCTTGGCTGATTTGGCCAAATCTGAGTAGTTCATGTGACCAAGCCTTTGATGCCATAATTCTTCTTTGTCAAGAGTGGCTTTATTGCAGCTGACTTGAGGGAGAGTAGACAAGCCATAGCAGTTGTCAGTTGTGCGTTCTCCACCCATCAGCCATTTTCCATGACTGTCAAAGATATTGCATTCTTTCTTGGAAAATTGGACAGCTAGATCTTGATCACAAAACTGACTAATACTTAGAAGATTTGCTTTTAGGCCTTCTACATATAGGACTTCTTGAGAGGTAGGAGCCCCAGGAATTTCCACTGATCCTTTGCCTATAACCTTGGACTTGCTACCATCACCATAAGTAATGTTGCCACCTCTTCCTTCTTTTAGTTCTTGAAAAAGAGTCTTGTCACCGGTCATATGTTTTGAGCAGCCGCTATCTAGATACCAAAGACAGGTATCGAGAACTTTAAAGCGGTATGAACTACAAGACAGAGATGATCTTCCTTTTTGACCTATACGTGTTTTTCCTTGGCAATATTCTTCACATGATGCTCGGTTACTTCAGCTGTTGCCCTTGAGGTAGAACAATTTGATAGCTCAGCTAGTTTTTCACTGATGAGTTTGACTTGATCAGTTAGAACCTTGAGTTGATTTTCTATTCCAGGTTCATTTCTTTGAGGAGCAGAGTTCTTTGACCAAGGCTTCTGAGCACGGAGCTGGAAACAGTAAGGCCGGGTATGACCAGTAATTCCACAATGATGACATGTAGGCACGAATTTGGGCTGGTACTGCTTCTTTGTAGGAACGTTGATTTCAGCCTTGATATTTGTGATTAGAGGAACATTCTTCTCAACCTTATGACCTTCTTCTCTAGTTTTGGCTGCATTTAAGTTAGGCTTGACAAACATAACTTTAGAAGAAGAATTACTGGAGGATGAAGCAGCATATTTATCAAAACCTATCCCAGTTTTATCAGAAAAGGATTTTTGCTCATTTAACATCTTGTCAAGTTTTTCACTAGAGAATTTGGTTAGATGAGTCTTAGAATCACATAGATCCTTCTCAAGAGTTTTGATTCTAGCAATTAACATATCATTCTCAGATTTAAGAGCATTACAAACAGCATTAGAGTTGTTTAGATCATCCACAAGTTTACCTTTCTCAGCAATCAGATCTTCCAATCTTTTCATAGTATGCTTGTTGGATTTTTGCAATTTAGAGAATTCTCTATAGAGGGTATTATAAACATCTTGTAATTTATCCTCACCTTCATCATCAGAAGATTCTTTCACATCTGCAGTAGCATATTCATCATCGTCAGACAAATCATTATATGAAGTAGTAAATGCCAGATAGTTTACCCCATCTTCAAGAGTCTCCTCAGTATCTTCTTTGTCAGACTCATCGCTTTGAGTTGTGTTGAAGGCTTTTCCTTTGGATCTTTTCAGATTTCCACAATCTATACGAATATGCCCAATTCCTCCACATTCATGACACTTTACACCATTTGTAGTCTTGTCTTTCTTACCCAAATCAGCTCTCCCTTGATTTACTCCTTTGGAATCATACTTGAATTTCTCACCAGTTTTATTGTTCTGATTTCTGAAGTTCCCATTCTTGGGTTTGAAAAATTTCCTCATTCTTCTTGCAAGCATAGCCAGTTCTTCATCGTCCATGGATTCCTCATCGGAGGAGTCATCAATATTCTTAGCAATCTTGAGAGCCAGCCCTTTGTTCTTCTTGGGTTGAAAGTGATTGAGTTCATGAGTCTGAAGAGATCCAACCAGTTCTTCAACCTTTAATTCTTTAATGTTTCTGCTTTCCTCAATGGCCGTGACCTTTGATCTGAATCTTTTTGGAAGGGATCTCAAAATCTTCCTGATAATTTCTTCATCTGAAACAACCTTTCCAAGACCAATCATAGAGGTTCGAATAACACTTAACTTAGCATAAAATTCATCAAATGTCTCTTCTTCTTGCATCCTAATTGCTTCGTATTTTGAAATAAAAATTTGAAGTTTAGAAAATTTAACGGTTTCAGTTCCTTCATGAGTAACTTGTAAAATTTTCCAGGCATCCTTGGCAAGTTCACAGAGCGAGATACGAATAAATTCGTCTGTAGCTGTAACTCCCAAGAATAGCGCGTTTAAGGCTCTATCATTTCGAATGCAAGCAGCCTTATCATCCTTAGACCATGAGGTACTTGGTCCCTCTGGACGTGTCCATCCAGGTTCAACAAGTTCCCATACATCTATGGATTTAAGGTAAACTTTCATACGAATTTTCCAGATAGCATAGTTACTTCCATCAAAATTAGGAACAGTATTAGGATTAAGATTAAGAGACATTGAATGGAGTCTAGGATCACACTCAGGAATTTAATCCAAACAGAGTGAACCCGCTCTGATACCAATTGAAAATAATAAACAGACTCCAAATAACACCTAGAAGGGGGGTTGAATAGGTGTATATCAAATAAACGCGGAATTTAAAAATTAAGCAACCACACAAAATATTATGAAAACAATAAAGCACACAACACGAATATTTTGGTTATGAAGTGGAAACCTTTTGAAGAACTCTTCAAAAGTAAAACCACTCCGGGGCAGCCAAACCCAGGAAATCAATGCACTAGAAGAATGAGAAATTACAAGGTGTTCATACTTACAAAACATTTGTGAGAGACACACTCTTGTACTAGATAAGTGACCCGCTTGCCCACTACCGCAGTAGTTCTCCCAAAACCTCTGGAAAATTCTTCTATTGATCTTCCTTTATCGGAACTCCGATAGGCTTCAAGTGTTGCAAACAAAGTTGTGTGATACCCAATAAACTCTAAGAGAGGAGCAATATGATTACTCTAGACAAGCCTAAACCTCTCTTAGCACAAATAAAATAACCTCTAAACTTTTGGAAATATTGCCTCCAAAGTACATAAAATTCGTGCTTAGAAGACCTCTATTTATAGCCTTAAAGATGAAAACCTAGTTCTAATTGGAGAAGGAATTCTTCAAAAATTCAAGTCGGCGTCCGTACGTGGTAGTGACTCGTCCGGACGCATCTAGGTTAAACACAAAAATACACGGCAAAAAGAGTATCTCGTTCGTACTGATTGCAGCCGAGATTGCAGACGCGTGCCTCTGAAGTTATTCGTCCGTACGGTTTGCGGACGGAATTGCAGACGAGCGTTTCTGGAATTTTGAAACCACTTCACGTCCGTACGGTTTGCGGACGAGTTTGCAGACGAGCGTTTCTGGAATTTTGAAACCACTTCACGTCCGTACGGTTTGCAGACGAGATTGGAGACGTGCATTTCTGGAATCCTGAGAAATTAACTCGTCCGTACTGATTGCGGACGGGAGTAGAGACGAGTGAATCTGGAAGCCTTAGCAATCTACTCGTCCGTACTGACTGCGGACGGGATTGGAGACGAGCCATTCTGTCTTGATCTCGTCCGTACTGACTGCGGACGGGATTGGAGACGAGCTCAAGAAAAACATTAAAAACAAGAGACTTTAAGAGCAAATAAAAATAAAACTTTGACATCGAAATTCGCCAATAAAAAAACTAACACATGAGATGATCTTATAACCTATTTACTCGTTCTAATTTTTTGCTTTGTCCCGTTCTCTTGAAAGTTTCAATGCATTATGCACACTATATTCAATGACCATATAGTCTAGAAACTTATTCGTATTTTATATTTCTTAATTGGTTTCTGTAAACTAAATGAGGAAAGTCGGTGGGGTACGGTACGTACTGAGGAGTACACTTCCTAGTGGAGGTATGTTTTCTATTTTTAATTAACTCGATCTTTCAAAATAATATTCCCCTTTCTCGGCCTCTCCATCTCTTTAATTTTCTCATTGTCTCTACCGGTCCCCAAAGTCACTCTCTTGCTTTTGGCCAACCTAACTCTGTAGTCTTTCTTTTTCTTTTCTTTTTTGATTGCACTATTTATATAATATAATGTAGACTTCGAACTTGCGGCTTTTGACACCTAGTCCTAGCTTCAAAAGTTTTAGAATATCCACTTCAAAAACAAAGAAAAAAAAGTTTTAGAATATCATGATTTTATGGGTGTGTTTGACAAAGGGTTGGATTGGATCGGGGGATTTTTAAGTTTTGATGTGATATAAAGTAAAAAGAATGTTGTAAACTTTTTTGTATGAAAAGTGAAAAAGTTTTATTTTTTAGTAAGTTTTTTATTTAAATAATAATAAAAAGTGTTTGATATAATATAAAAAGTGAAAAAAATAGTTATGTGCCGAATTATCTCAACTGGGATTTGGAGCAATTGTTGGTCCTCCCACTCGGTTTAACGAGTTTAAAAATCTAAACAATTTTCTAGAGAGCAGTGCTCTAATTAAGCTTTTAATTAATTATATTGATCCCTTGATTTATTTATGTGTTTTTTTATTAGTTTTGGCTACCCTTTTGAGCCTAGATCGAGCTGGATCTAGTTTTCTTGATTGTCTGGAATCAGTTTGGTTGGGTTTGATTGCTGAGTTTGTTTTTGGTCCAAGCTGATTTCTCATGGAACAACATAACTTTATTTGAGCAATCTTTGATATATTGTCCAGTAATTCTCAAAAACTAGTTTGTTTAGGATTATTAATTTGAATATGTTAGAGTTAACATTGTTTAATTGTTACAAGATGATTCTTTATTTAAATTTTTTTTAAGAAAAAAGAGTGTAGATTGGAAAAATAGACGTGAAGAATTATGAAGATGAATGCTTTGAAAATGATATATTATAGATGACACCTTTAGCCTAAAAAATCGTACAATGTTTATATATTAGATCCAAAATTGGGAACCTTTAATTTTAATGCTTTTGCTGATTTGAAAAACGTAATTTTTTAAGACAACTGAATGTGTTAGATTTTTTTATTTTTTGATTGAATGTGTTAGAATTTCAAATTGTTTGTTATGTGATAATTCGTTACATATTTATCTTTTTTAAGAGAGAGAGAGAGAGAGAGAGAAAAACATAAAGAAAAGATGATAGAATCATGTCAAGCTAGGTGCATGGATGCTTACAAAAGTGACATATAATATATTAGATGACATCTTTAACCTCGATTTGCAGAAACCTATATTACTTTAATCTAATTATGTCAGAGTAGACTTTTAAAAAATATATTAGATACACCTTAACTTTATAATATAATATCGATAGAATGGACCACACAAGAGATTGAGATGATATAATAATGTCCAGATGAATGTTTATAATAAAGAAGTTATTTATACTAAACAATACCTAAAATATAATTTCATGTTTCTACCAATATAAAAGAAACCTTACATTATGGAACCCACAAATGTAATTTCTTGTTTCATAGAACCAAGTTTCTTTAAGGTGGTTTGATCTTAGAATTTCAAATTGTTCTGTGAATTATGATGGCCAATTATTTGCAAATTTTGAATATTTATTTTAAAGCCAACACTCAAGCCAATTTCCAAAAGGAAAAATGATTTTACAAAGAACAATTATATTCTTCGTACACATACCAGCTTACATGGCATGAGTTGAATGGATACTTTAAAAAACAAAACTTTCTATCGCCATTCAGCTAAGGGGGATGCTTGGTGTCCAATCCAAGCATTTAACCCCATCCAACTCCTCTTTTTGAAAAAAAAATTAAAATTTTTTTACACATGAGTGGATGAGAGTTGGATGGATGGATAGGAAAAGTAGACTTTTCCTTCGGCTAATGCCACATATTGGTGTATGTGTGGTGTAATAAAATTAATTAGTGTAAAGTGTAATAAAATTGATGTTAAGTGTAGCATTAGTTATGGGTCAGATCTAATTTACGTTATTCAATTTCCAAACAGCTCCCGGCCGGGGGATCAATGTCATTGCTACCTTCGAATGATGGGCCAATTTTCCTTGCGAATCCCACCCCTATTTTAACATAAGGGGTTTCCAACTTTCCGCTTTCAAAATATATATTTTTTGTGAAAACTTCTTTGTGTTCTTGATGAAAATTTAGTTAATGTAAAGAACATATATTTTACCACAAGGATTTGAACTTCTCATTCAAATCAAGGGTCGTTTAAAAATAAACTTCGTAAGAATGTCAGCAATTTGATCTTTGCTTGAGATGAAACAAACTTCAAGTGAATTTGAAGCAAACCATGCCTCAAACAAAGCATAATCAATCGCAATGTGTTTTATTCGAGTATGAAACACTGAATTTGAAGTTAAATAGGTTGCACCAATATTACAATATAAAACTCGTGTGGATTTAACTGCAACTCCAATTTCTTGAAGAAGAGATTTAATATTAATCCACATGAGTTCAACTGTAGTATTGGCCACGACTCTATATTTTGCCTCAGTGCTGGATCTAGAAATTGTAGTTTGTTTGTGGAAATTCCATGTAATGTGATTGGGTCCGAGGAAAATGCAATATCCACTAGTAAAGCAACGATCAACTGTACGTGCAACCAGCCCAATTCGCATTTGAATAAGCTTTAATATGTAAAGAAGAACTCTTTTTGATAAGCAACCCATGACAGTTCGTTTATTTGAGATACCTCAAAAATCCTTTTTATAGCTGTCCAGTGAATATCAGTGGGTCTATATATGCATGAATTGACAGAATTTATTCATTAATTATAGATATAACGTTGCTGTGAAGGTGAAAGTGAGTGAGCCAACGACAATGGGAACATATCGGTTTCGCTAACGTTGCTGTGATAATACAAAACCACCAGAAACGGGAATTATTTCCACAAAACTAGAAAAGTAGTGTAATCTTCCTAGACGACTTCTACTATGTACAGTTGAAAGATCGACCAAACTAAAATATTACTCCAATCTATTCAGGAGAAACATTGTAGGACTGTAACACAATGGCGCTCAGATATTCGTAATTCATTTGTACGTATATGGACATGTTTGAGCTGCATGTAAAGGCTGATGGTTGCTTATACATGTGGTGATCATTGTTCTTTTGGGCACACAACGTGGTGAGATGGATAGGCCATGTATGTTATATGTAAAATTTTCTCGGTTGGGATTTGGAAGCAGTGTCGGTGAGCCTCATTGCCTCTGAGGTGTTTAATTAATGTGATCAATTTTGTAGCTAGATAGAACTGGTCTAATCAAGCTTTTAGGTTAATTAATTGGAATTATCCTCTCATTTTCTCTTTCAGTTGGGCACCACTTCTACTCTATAGCTGAATCTAGTAACCGTGATTTTCTGGAGTCACTTTGGTTGGGTTGATTGCTGAAACACTTTTGGGTACGTCTTGAGATGGCTTCTCAATATAAATATAAAATGGACAAAAATTTCTTCTAAACTGTCTTACAACCAAACCTTTAAAAAGTCACGTGTTTTTTAAAGCATGCAACAAGCTTTCTTATTAATGCTATTAAAAAAGTATATGACAAGAATGTTATTAACTTCTCATATCTTAAGGGACATATGCCAATTTGTTATAGGCTAGGGTGTAAGATTTCTACAACCCAATCTGTAGGAAATTATATAAAATTATTGATTAAAAGAGTTGGTATTGTTAGAATATATAATATGATTCCATATTAGGTTTAAATTCCTTATAAGATATTTAATTATCTTATAGGATTGATTGTAATCAAATAATTACAATACTTGACTTACCCCATTTCTCATATATATATAGAAGTGATTTGTAATGTAAACATATCAAGGAAAATAAGAGCAAAATGTAGCCTCTTCCACATGTGGATGTAAGTCAAGAATACCACCTCATTCTTGCGTCCCATTCTCTTTCTTCTTCTATCTCTTTAGTTTTGCATAAGTTTCTTAGGTATATCACCCAGGCCCCAAATCAATGAATCCTTTAAGTTTTGCACATGACTATGCTTCAATCTTATTTTGTTGAGATTAATTTAAGCGTGTTATAGTTTCAAACTCCATAACATAGGGCAGCCAGTAGTTGTATGCATTATTTATTTTTTTATTTGGGAGAGAGCTTTTTAGTCTTTTTCTGGCACATTATTTAGTTGGATGTATGTTACACAAGTGTAAGGCTGTGATTTATGCTTGAGTGATACAAAGATATAAGGAAAAATATTCTTTAGCTCCTTGAACTATTACCACATTTTCTTTTACACTTTCAAACTTTAAAAAGTGGCATCGGGCCCCCCTAAACTATCACTGCGTGTAAAATTAGATACTTTTTTCATTTTTCTACCCAAAATACCCTTGAAGTTATTAAAAAATAAAAGTTAAAAAGAACTCTTTGAAAAAAAATAATAAATTAAGGAGCCAATATGGAAAAAAAAAAAAAAAAGGCCCCCCTTTTTGGTATTTTTAGTTTTTCCCCTTTTTGTTTAATTTTTTTTTTTCCAATGGTAATTTTTTAATGATTTCAAGGGCATTTTGGTGAGAAAAATGAAAAAAAAAATGTCTAATTTGACACACGGTAGTAGTTTAGGGGGCTCCGATATCACTTTTTAAAGTTTGGAGGCGTAAATAAAAATGTGGTCATAGTTTAGAGGACTAAAGTATATTTTTCCCAAAGATATAAAAGGAATTGGAGAAGTCAAAAAATTATTTAGGAAGAGACTAATGTTCAGCCCCACTACAAAAAATAAGCATTATATCGGCGCTTATTTGCTAGCACTTATATTAAAATACCGACTTTTTTTTTATTACCGACACCTGTTTTTCGGCGTATCTTGCACAAGCACCTAGAAAGATGTGTCGGTAAATGTCATTTTATTTCTTGTAGTGCCCGTTTTCTTTATTTCTTGTTTTGCAAACACTCAATTCTATCCACCTCTAAAAAATTAAATCTTTTCTTGGGAAACCAAAGGTTGGTTGAATCTACAGCCAACAAGCAATTGGAACAAGTAACACTTCATTGTATAAATTAACATAGAAGGGATTATCTTAGAGAAATTTTAAATTTCCATCATAGAACATTTCATACCAAATCCAAACACCATTCTAGTGAATGTATTTTACCAATAGCTGAAACATGAGATCTCATTTGTAGAAACTTAATTTTCCATTGGGGCAAGTTGTTGGTGGGATAATGATGGATAGCCATCCCCAGTTGTTGATCAGCTTTATTGTGGCAATTGTATTCTGTTGTAGATTTTGATGAGATATTAATAGGATGCATCAATACTCAATAAAATTGTATAGCCTATCAGTAGTTTGAAAAAAATACCCCAATTTTGGTGCTTTTGCTTGTGCTTCATTGTTTTTGAGCCTAAGGTTGGCTTAGTTGGAGAGGGATGGCTGCATGAATGTCATATCCATTGTTGTTTGTGTGTAAAGGATGTGAACTTATTCTTGCTTCATTTACTTCTCCTTCTTTGTAAACCTGAGAGCCAAAGCTACTGTTCATGTTTAGCCACGGGAAAAACCACTATCCTTCTCTAGTTGCGAGATGATCACAATGGACTTATGGTTGCTTAAGTTCTTATATAAGCATAAAACAAAAAAGTAAAAAAAGTAAAAGTTTACAATGCATAGTTTTTTTTTTATTTTTCTTCTTCTTAACATATACACAGTTTCTTTTAAATACCTTCTTTTGCAACTCTGCCTTTTCTTTACGAAATTGGTCTACCTTCTTATGGAATTCAAGGTTCTCTTGATGGACAAGGTTTCCCTACAATGAAGTTCATGAAATTTAAGTGATGAACATGGAATTAGTCCCAAATGAAAATCTGGAGAACTTGAGCAAATCCTTTAGCTATCCCTTTCGGTTTAGTTCTTTTATTTCTCCAATGAAAATTTGTTCCTGAAAGAGAAAAATGAGAAATGTAAGGGTCAATGCATGTGTTGTACAAAGGTGGGATATCGAATACAGTTGGATGAAAATTTGAATAGGTATAAGGAATTCAGACCTTTTGCATGCGGATACCCTTCAAACTCATTTCCAGTGTGTTTTCAAAATTTTGTAGATCTTTCATGCTCAAACCAGAAAGATCTTGGCCCATTAGCTGTCTGCGTATATCACACCAAATTTGTGGTACCTTAGAGGGTTTGATATGTTTCCTTGAAGTTATATTGGATAGATAATATCGGAATGCCATATTTTGCATCATCCATCATGCACTACATTAAATGTGCCTTGTGGCAGAACAATAAGTATTCACAATAATGAAATGAGAAAATAGGCTTTATGAGAACGAATTGATCATATGTGGATTTAGCTAAACTGTAGTGTCACAAGTCACTTTAAGTCTTGTAAGCTACAAAAATTATGGTTCAATGTCTTTACCAGATCCAAACTAACTACTTGAGTTCTAGTGATAGTTGCAAACTTTTATCAATTCAAGTTTTGGGGATCCATAGTTTTAAGTTACGGCCTCACTTCATGTAAGAAAAAAATTTCCAGGCACATAAGAGCATGCCCACGACAAATATAGGGAATTCCCTAATATCTATTGTTATGGTCCATATATATTAAATATATGTTTATCATTAAGCTAATTTATTTTTTTACTCTTATTTAAAGATATTTTCACTAGTTTTACTTTTGAACTTAATGTATGTGCAGGTGATAATATTTCCCCCTCATTTGTTATTTTTTGGGGGTTGACTGGGGGCAGAGTTGTTCTTAGAAGGGATGAGTTATGACTCAAGTTGTAGGAAACTAGGGGAAGGTAAAAGCAAATGTGGGGTTGAGATCTTAATGGACAAAGTATGATAATCTGCTTATTTTCAAATATGATCCTCAATAAAACAAAATGTATTAGAAGGGTCAATGCAATTGATCTTAAATCATCATGGTTAGATGTCAAATGATATACCAGATTACCTAACTAATAAGAATGATAATAGTATCATTGAATTTTAAGTAAGGAATTATTGAAATTGCAATTTTCAGGCTTGTATGTATATATTATTGAAGATCATTATCAAGTATTAAATGATTCTACCTGTTGCATTCTTGTACATACTGCAGTTGTTGCCTCAAGCTTGCTACCTCCATTTGCCAAAACTAGAAAGTATAAAAGAAAAAAGAAAAAAGAAAAGGTTAGAACTATAAATCATAATATACAAGAGGCAAGATTGACATGATTAAATTCAAATAGATAGCTCATCAAAATAACTTCAAAATTCAATTGGATGGATGTGTTTCTTGAACTATGGTAAAACAAAAAATATGGTGACATAAAACTGATGTTCTTTTCCAAATAGAATTTAAATTAAATCTAGATATTGTATTTTTTTTTCTTAATATACTTTCATAGTTGATTATCATACTACTTGTCTATAAGGTAACTCCAAATTTGATGTACTTTTTGAATATTATGAAGTGTTGAGGCCATAAGATTTTATGGGAGTAATTATTAACGACCTAATATTGCATGTCATATTTTCCTTAATTCCTTCATTAAAATGCTCCATTAAGAATCCATTACACTCATATTTATACTAAATCAGTTTGTTCTTATTCTTGGGTCACGTATACTTTAGAAATTTCATTCAGTTTCTACTTCAAAATTTTGATAAGGGTTGTCTATTGAAAGTGTTGGGTTTGGTATTCGAATTAGAACATCCTAGTGTCAAAACATAGCTCAATTAGGTTGTAACTCATAGTAGTTGTGTTAGAGTTGAATCCGGTTTAAAATGTGATTCAGACATGCACTTTATGAAGGCTCGCTCAAATCATGGTCAACCCACGCTCAAGCGTGCAAGTTCAATGCCAGTTTAGAGGTTAACCCATGCAGACTTCGCTTGACCCTCGCGCGATAGTCGCTCGAGCGAATTTACCACAATTTAATTATTTTTAAATTCGAATTCCTAATTTAATGATCATATGCTCCCTTACCAATATATAATTGTTAAACATGAATTTTGAGGAAAGTGAGTGGTAATCCTAAAAATCTTAGAAAGACAACCTAGTTTCTTCTTGAGCCTCAACCTTCATTAATGCTTCTCTTATTATTTCCAAACCACTATGAAATCATAAATTCTCTTTTGATTGTTTGTGTTTGGTTGGTGCACTCATCGAACCCAGAGCTCTAGAGATTAAATGAGTTCATTCGTGGAAAGTCACTGGAGAAGAAGGTTGGAGTTGTGGAGCCACTTTGGAGCAAAGATTGAGTGCAGGGACAGAACCAGAATTTGAGATGAGAGGGGACATAACTAAAAAAAAAAAAAGGATTTTTACGAAAACAAAATAATTTTAGGGGGGCGAACTTATAAAAAAAACATAAACTTTAGAAGAATTTTTTAAATTTTTAGGGGACATTAGTCCCCTCAATGGCAGGGGCAGTTCCGCTCTTGATTGAGTGTGTGACTCCTAGGATTACAAGTCTAACTTTGAGTCTACTAAGGTTTTGTGACTAACTACTTAAATAGAAGGTAAAACTTTTCTTCTATTATGGAATTTGCTAATGGCCAACTGCCCCTGAGTGGCTTTTCATTTGAAGAGTTATTCAAATGTTTTCCACTTCATCAACAAAAACCCCCGCATATTATCTATTATTTACTGCACTTATTTTTGGATTTTTTTTTTTTTGATTGATGTTGTTAGGTTTATCTTTCCTAATATTAATTGGCAACTTTAGTTTTGGAACACCAATTCATCCCCCTTTAAGTGTGTTTCTTTGTGTATAAACCGTTTTTCAATTGGTATAATATCCTAGTTCACCCTTTGGGGATTAATTTTTTGAGTAAGATCCTAGACCTAGATTCTCAATAGAGAAGTCTCGGTCTTTAACCGCACCACCCTTCTTTGGTGGAAGTAATTATACTTGTTGGAAACTACGCATGAAAGCTTTCCTAAATCTTTGGATGAAAGGGTGAGGGTTTCTGTAGAAAAAGGTTGGTCTAAACCAATGATAATTGTTGATGGAGTTAATATCCTTTGGGATATAGATACTTGGTCTAAGGATGAAATAAATGAAAGTAATTAGAACATTTTTCATGGCTATTTCACAAGAAGAATTCAAGAGAATATCCATATATGATACACCTAAAGAAGTATGGGAAATTCTTGAGGTCACTCATGAAAGGATCAAGATTATTAAAAATTATAAACTTTTAATGCTAACTACTCACTTTGAAGAGATTAGAATGAAGGAGGATGAGAGTTTTGATGAGTTACATGCTAAACCAAATGACATTGTGAACTCTACTTTCAACTTTGGAGAGAACATCCCTCAACATATATAGAATTGTTAGAAAAGTCCAAAAGTCTTTACTTGAAAGGTTCAGACCTAAAGTCAAAGCCATAGAAAAAAGTAAGGATCGAGCTTGACTCTATTTGGATAATAGAGGTTCATGGTTCATTTCAAACATACGAGGCCATCTTCCCTCAACCTAGAAAGAACAAGTTCATTATGTGAAAACTGTGAAGAAATAAGCAAGTGAATCCTCGGATGATGAATTTATGGATGATGAGGACATAGCTTTGTTTGTTAGAAACTTCAGGAATTTTTTTAGCCCAAGAAATGGTAGTAATTATTACAAGACCAAGAGATCTTTGGAAATTAAAACGAGTACTGACACAAGTGTGAGCATAAAGGATTAAAAAGAGAAGAAAGCCTCTAAGTAAGGGGGAGTTGTCTTTTGGTGTTTAAAGTGTTGCATTTTCATTTAGGGAGATAGCTACATTTTCATTTTCTTCGACTTTTCTTGAGATTTTCATTTGCATTTTAGTTTGTTTATGCATTCTAGGTCATTGAATTTAGGTTTAGATAATTAATGTCTCTTTAGGTAATAAGGTCTAGGTTTTACCCCGTTTGTATGGATTCAGATTCATATGTCTCGACGTGTTCGTGACCGTAGTACCTCTTCTGCTCCTGAAGCTTATTGCTTTTGGGATGATATGGGCAAGCTAGGGATATTTTTTTGTCAACTTTTGTGAAACACTTTTCTTTTAGAGCATGAGTTTCAAATTTCTAAGCCTAGAGATACATCTATTCCCACTATTTCAGAGTCTTGAGAGTGGTTAACTTCAACCACTGGTTTTCTTGATCCATCTAGGGATTTAGTTCATAAATTTTAAGCGAACATCCATGACATTCCTGAGGAGGACTCCTTTTAAGCTCATCTTCGAGCTAGGTATCTCTTTTAGGTTCACTTATGCTGTAATTTCTTTAATTTTTGGGTCACATGTGGTGAGTAATCCGTCTTAATTTCCATATAATTCTGAGACTGCTCCTCATAGAGAATCTATGCAAACTCTCATTCGTGTGTATCGATCTACCTTTCATTAGTTTACACCCATTGTCAAGATTGCCTCATTCAGTGCTGCTCACAATCTTACTATGTACTGCATTATTGTCTGCACAAATCTATATCTTGTCAGTCATACGACTCATTTAGGAGTTGCTAGGGCTTACATGCTTGATACATTAATAACTAGAATTCCTATAGACTTAGGACATCCCTTTTGTCGAGTAACTTGGAGAAGGGACAAAAGCCAAGCTGGGGTCAAGGTAAATTACTAATTAAGTTTTTGTTTGGTTCTATTGTTTATTTTATAAAATAATAGAGAATAATTAAGCAAGGCTGGTGGGAATGAAGATAATATTGCCAACAGAGATAAAAGTCTAGACGTGTTTCTTTTTGTTGGTAGTAAAATGTGTGCAAATTGTTAGGAAAATTTGGACAAAACATATATAAAGATATTTTGGAAAGAACAAATAATTTATATAAGATGCTTAGGAGTAAACCAAACATAAAAATCTCATATATATTATCATGAATCTTATTAGATTCCTAATAATTCCCAAGCGTGAAAATAATCACATTCTTAGGAATCTAGATTCTCAAGTATCGCATCCCTATATAAAAATCATGTGGACGCCCGAGAGAAGAGTGTTAAATTCCGCAATCCAAACGCCACTTACATTTGATACTACAACAAATGTTTATATAATTTTTTAATGGTAGTAAATTTTGTGGTATCCTTAGTATCATTTTTAGAATAATAATAACAAAAATCAATTAGTATTGTGCATATTGATGCAGGACGACTTACATAGATAATTGATGCAGTGGTTGATCATGAGTGTTTACCTTGACTTCTGAAGCAGGATCCAGCAGCTGACGGTGTTCCTCTCTTAGCTTGTTGTATTGTTCAATAATAGATTTCATGCTGATATATAATACACGCAGTCTCATTAAATCAGCACAAGAAATATAGGCCAGGAGTAATCTAAAGAAAAAATTAGCAGTAGAAAGTTTACAAATGTAAAATCGGAAAAGGAAATAATCTGAAAAAGAGAAATGTAATTATATATATATATATCAAGAATCAAAATAGCTTTTATTTTAAATTAATTCTAAAAGGAAAAAAGTATCATTCTGGTACTTGAATAATGATGTTAGTTTGATCTTCTTCTTATTTTGAATTTACAACTTTTTTTTTTTTGTTTCTATTCAATAATGGAAAAAAGGTTATATGGGATCGAATAATCAAATCAGGGTGGACACCCCAACAAAAAAGCCCAAACAGTAAAGGTAGCAATACAGATCCAGAAACAAACAGTAAGCAATGGTTTCATTAATGATCTCAAAGAGACCATTAACAAGTCGGGCCTCTCTAAAGGATCGTACAAGGCGGTTTAAGATGGCAAAGGGGCACCGGGAGGAGCCCCAAAAGGTGATGGCAACAACCACCGTGAAAATGGTTGTTGAGGGGGAGGTACTGCCAGTAACTAAACCGATCTATCATTGTGAAGATGGCTTTGTGATTGATCATTATTGAATTTTGATCAAATGATAATTTTAAAAGCTAGCTCATTTTTTTAGGGACACAAGAAAAACTTTTAGAATTAGTCAATTTAAAATGAATAAGAACAAGAAGAAGAATATAATAATAAGAAAAATGATAAAAGGACAATTTGAGCTAAACGATTAGATCAATAGATTAAATCCATCCATGTTCCAACTATTAAAGTAGTTTGGTTTCTTATATTAAGGGAAAATCTAACAAACTTAACAATAATGAAAACTAAATAATCAATATTGACATGTCATTATCCAATCAATATCCAGTCTTCAATAACTATATTAACTATTAGTCCATTAATTATGCTCTCTTGTTACTCCCCCTCAAGATGAAATATATCAAGGATATTCATCTTGCACAGAAGGACATGAAACAAAGCAAACTCGAGAGGCTTAGTAAATATATTAGTTAACTGAAGATGAGAAGGAACATGGAGAGTATGAATAAGACCAAGCTGGATCTTTTCTCAGACTAAATGACAACCAAGTTTGAGTGCTTGGTTCGTTCATGGAAAATTGGATTTGCTACAATATGAATAGCAGTCTTGTTGTCACAAAATAGAAGAGCGGGTTGTGGATGAGAGAGTTGGAAGTCTTTAAGAAGAGAGAACAACCACATCAGTTCACAGCAAGCATATGCCATAGATTGATATTCTGATTCAGCAGAAGGCCGAGAAGAAATTTGTTGCTTTTTAGATTTCTAGGAGATCAATGAATCACCCATGAACACACAGTAGCCAGTGATGGATTTACAAGTATCCAAAAAATTAGCACAGCCAACATCGCAGAAGGCTTTCAAACAAAAATATGAAGATGATAGAAAGAATAAGCTCTGGCCAGGTGATGTTTTGATGTAGCATAATACCCTATGAGAAGAATCCAAATGTGGCTGTTGAGGTTGGTTCATTAACTAACTCAAACTCTGGACTGCATAAGCTAGATCAGGGCATGTGATAGTAAGGTAGATCAAACTACCAACAAGGCGCCTATATCTGGTTTGATCATCCAATTTAAAGTACCATCAGTTTTTGAAAGCTTCAAATTCTGTTCCATGGAAAATTTAGCTAGTTTTAATGCTAATAAACCAAAATCTTGCAAAATTTTCAGGGCATACTTGCATTGATGCACTCAAATGCCCTTGTCAGATCGAGCTACCTCTAAACCAAGAAAACACTTCAAGGAACCCAAGTCCTTAAGTCCAAATTTCTGATTGAGAAAAGCAGTTAACCGAGAGATGGCATCAGAATCATTGCTGGTTAGGATAATATCATCAACATACACCAAAAGTGCAATAGAAGATGACCCTTGATTGCATGTAAAAAGGGAGTAATCATATTTGGAATGACTAAAGCCATAACCAAGCAATGTAGTGGAGAACTTGGAGAACCATTGTCGTGAGGCTTGCTTCAAACCATACAATGACTTAACCTACACACCAGAGACTTCTCCTAATACCAAATCTAGGGGGCGTAGTCATGTAGACTTCATTTTCTTAATTACTGTGTAAAAATGCATTGTTTACATCTAATTGGTGGATAGACCAATTCTTGGCAGTAGCAATAGCTAATAAGCAACAAATTAACTGTAGTAAGCTTAGCCACATGAGAAAATATTTCGTTGTAATCTAACCCTTCACAATGTGTGTATCATTTAGCTACAAGACAAGCCTTATAGCTTTCAATGCTACCATCAGCTTTGTGTTTAACTTCATATACCCATTTACACCCAATAGCTCACATTCAAGGTTGTAAAGAAGTCAAAACCCAATTGTTGTTTTCTTGGAGAGCATTGATTTTTGCCTACATTACCTAATGCCATTGAGGAGATTTGATAGCTTGATGAAAATATTGTGGTTCATAATGAGAGTCACAGACAAGATAAAGTCCTTATAGGGAGGAGGCAAACGATTATATGAAAGAACAAAGGAAAGGGTGTATGGAATACCTAAATTACCAGTTGATTTGTTCATAGGAGATGATAAGAGTGAGTGGGGATAAGAACCTAGTTGGCAATGATAGTTCTGCGAGTAACTAGGAGCATGTCTAACAAGAGTGGATTGTCGAGTGTGAGGAATGACATTGTCATGAGTCGGAGGATGTTGTTCAGAAGAAGAAGATGAAGAAGGAATATTATCAAAGGGAGGAGTATATCTATTTCACTTCTTACAAGTTATGAGAAACCAGTAGAATTTCCTAACATCCAGAAGGTTGAAAAAGAAATGGGTCCAAGCCGGCGGAAATGGCCGTTGAAAAATTGTTGTAAATAACCCAACAAAAAAAGTCAAAGTTTTTTCCTGCTTTTCGGAAAAAGAAAATTTTTAGTGTTCAAATTTTTTGGTATGCCCCTCCCTTCAGAGACAATTTAAATTGTTGGCTCTAATAAGTACTCTTTTTATTATTATATTATTGTTGATGGTTTGGTATGTTTTAGGCTAACCAAAATGTTTTCAAGGTAAGGGTTCAGCTTTGATACTCATAATGGAGTGTTAAACGTCTTTAAACCCACCAAATGAAAAAAAAAACAAAAAACAAAAAAAAAAAAAAAAAAAAAGAAGGTTAATGAGCATCATTAAAGCGGCTAACGGCTAATCTCTACATTATCAATGTTATAACCTTACACTCTACTACTTTGGGTCTGAAATTAAGATAAATTTCAGATCAATGTTATGTTTTATACGTTCTTGTGATTTTAGATTTTATTTATGCAATTTGACCCTCATATTTCACAATCTCAGATACCATAAAATTTTTTACTTTCAAGTCAAGAAAGGTTGAAGTAGTTTTAACCATAAAAGAGACATTTTATAGCATCTTTAACCATAAATGATGTAATTTGTTGATGATACAGTCAATCGCACAACCTGAATTCAGCAAATTGAACTTGCAAAGGTAAATGAAAAGACATAGGTGATATGAGTTATGATGTGAGATGGAATATGAGTAGCTCCTTTTGAATAGGAGAGGCCACGGTTCTTCACTTAAAGTAGAAGAGCACCACAATACTCTACTCAGGACAGGAGAATACCACAATTTACTAATATTTTATATATATTCTCATTAATAACTAAATGGTCTTTAAATAGAAGTACAATAAGATAATACGTAAATAGATAAGAACTCCTAATTAATTAATTTCTCATTTTTCCCGGTTTCTCCTCTTTGAATAGAAAAAAAAAAAAAAAAAAAAGAACTCCTAATTAATTAATCTTAAGTCTCATTTCAAATAACATAATCTTAATTTTAAATAGACTAATCCTAATTTAAATAATCTAATCATATTCTAACTCAATCTATTTCACCCTAATCTTATTCCTATCATTTCTACCCCCTTAAAATTACATGTGGCTTAGATCCCACTCGCTAAAATTGAAAAATAGCACAGATTGTCGTTTCATATGTGGACTTCTTCACGGACACCTCCTGAGAAGAAGAGCGGCACCGTGAATCTCTACGACAAAGGAGGTTGATCTGGAGGTTTGGGAGGCGATCTGTGACGGCGTAGCTCCACACATGGCGGTTCTTTTAGCCGAGATGGCTGGATTTGTGCTGAAGCCGGAGCCTTCAGCGTGTGGGTATGAAGCCTTTGCCGTACAAGTTGTGCTCCCCAATTTCGCACCGAAGTGGCCGCACATGGCGATGCTTTCCGGCGGTCTGCACTTGGATGAGCGGTGCAGAGGCGTGCGGCTGTCAACAATGGCTGAAAGGAACAACGACGCTTGGAGGGATGGCGTCATGGGATGCTGGCGCCAGCGATTTCTAGTGTGGCATGGGTTTTTCTGCTGGATTTTGGTTGTTGGGGCTGTTTTAGGTTGTGGGTCTTTAGTTGGTGCCGACGGGTTGTCTAGGGTGGGTTTTGGTGGAATGTTTGGGAATGGGGGCTGTAAGTTGCTTAGGACATTGTGCTGAAATGCTGTCAAACCTGTTCTACCTAAAACACTCCCTCACGCTCCATTAACCGATCATGTAACTTGAGAAATGCAGCCTAAATTTCTTCTAGTTGCTTTGCACTCAAGGAGACTCTGATAGACATGTTGGCTCTATGGTGGTGGGTGAATGGCTCTGATACCAATTGATAGGTACTCAAGGTTGAGTTATGACGTGAGATGGGATATAAGTTGCTCCTTTTGGGTAGCAGAGACCACAATTTTTCGTTTAGTGTAGAACAACACCACAATGCTCCACTCAGGGTGAAAAAATACCACAATTCACTAATATTTTATCTGCCTTCTCATTAACCACCAAATGGCCTTTAAATAGAAGTACAATAAGATCATACCTAAATAAATAAGAACTCCTAATTAATCTTAATCCTAATTTATATAGCATAATTTTAATTTTTAATAGACTAATCTTAGTGTTCCAACTCAACCTATTTCACCCTAATCTTATTCCTATCACTCCCCGATATATGTTGTAAGAATTTCATTTTAGAACTTATCTCCTATGAAGAGATTTAAAGTAGCCCACATCTCACATATATGTTAGAGGGAAAACGTCATTTACCCTCCTAAAATGTCATGACTTTTACAATGCTTCTTCAAAATTCAAAACCTCTCAATTTAGTGTATTCAAGTTTGATATTTTTGCAATGTTCCCCCTCTGTTAGTCAATTCTGTTAAGTCAGATTGTCAAACGGGTAAAATAACCTTTACACTCCTAATTTTTTAAAAAAATTACAAACTTACCCTTAATTTAGAATAAAAAATTATTCAAAAAAAAAGTTTCCAACATTGGTGGGTTTGGGTCACAAGGTGTCCCAAAAGTGGGTCACCTTGTGACCCACAGCGGGGTCACCACCAAACCCTGTTGTGGGTCACTTCTAAAAAAGAAGAAAAATTAAAAATTGAAAAAAATAAAAGCTCAAAGGTATTTAGGTAATTTAACACCCTTTCGTTAGGATTTTACGAAAAATCCTGACAGAATGAGGACATTGCAAAAAACTCAAACTTAGATACACTAAATTGAGAGGTTTTAAATTTTGGAAGGACATTGCAAAAATCGTGACATTTTATGGAGATAAGTGAAGCTATCTCTATATTATATTATATTAGAAGAGTTCATATTAAACTCAAACTTTTGGACAATTAAATGTACATATAACTACTTAGATGAAATGTTGTCTCCTTTAGTGTTTTATTATAAATAAGCATGTGATTCTCTATTAGTCACAAAAGTTGGCCCTTTTGGTTCGAGCCTTGTCGGTCTCGACCTAGGATTCGATGAATCAATCGAGGAGAAGAAATAAATAAAAAATTGGGAAAAATTATTTGACTATTTACTGTTACAGGCTATATTTGGAGAGCAATTGTAGCAAACTCAAAAATTATTGTAGCATGGGAGATCAGTCGGATGTGGGAGTGACTTTATGGGTTGTAGCCAAATTTTGAGTAAAAATAGCACTTGGCTTGTCCAAATGCTTTACCGTTGATCTTCTACAAAATGCTAATAGCTTTTAATTATCATAATGGGCCGATCGACTTGTTGCCACGTTCCAGATGCCTCAAGCAGGAAATATTAATTACTAAAGGATGTCGTTTCAGATGCCTAGTGATAGAAGGAGACAGAGGAACCTAGGAATACGGTGGAGGGACACGTGAAGTAGAGCCCTCTAAAGTTTTCAAATTTGATTTTGAAAAACCAAAAGCAAAAACTTCAAAAGGCAAATCTGGGGCCATGAACAACAGAAGGAGGTAAAATCGGGCCAACTAGTGGTGGAGATGGAATCGGCAAAAACGATGGTGCTGGGAAAACGCCCCTAAAAAGGTGGATAAATCATTTAATGAGAGGAAGAAAAAACATCCAGAAAAACGGTTATTACCTCCGAAACAACAAGAAAAAGAGGGGAAAGGAGGAAGGGGGGATGAGGGGAGAGGGGGGGAGAGGTTCTCAATCCTCCGCGCAAACATAGGGTGAATTTTCGGCTAGATTTTTTCCATCGTATTCATTTTGAAAATTATAGCCTTAATATTTGCAAAATTAAATGCAAAATGAACATAATGTAGAGATGGATTGGACCTCCAAATTTGGCTGCATTGTAACTATATATATTTTCTTAATATATAGTATTATTTTTAAGAAAACAAAATTGGAGAGAGAAATATAGTTATGAACTTATGTACGGAGGAAAATAAATATGAGAATATATATACTTCTAGGGGTTTTCTAGCTAATTTCCTGGCAATTAGAACTCAAAGGTTGTCTAAAACGAGAATACTGTTGACAAGTATTCTCTTTTTTTTTTCTTTTTTTTTTTCCTTTTTTCTAATTAAGTATTCTCCATTCTTTTTTCTAAAAACATTTCTTGGTACAAGAATATTTAGAAACAAGTATAGAGAATAGATAAAAAAAAATAAGTATAAGTATTCTCTATACTTGTTTTTAAATATTCTTGTACCAAGAATTGTGATTTTCTGGCAATTATGGATATACCTACACTTTTATCCGCAAATTATGAAACCCTAATTTGTTGGCTAATAATTTCAAATTTAATGACAGTACGTGTCTACAATATATTTTTAATTTCTTATGCGGCATATCTTTCTTTTTCTTTTTTTTTTCCTCAACCTCTTTTTATTTCAATGAAGCTAGTCCTAACTTTGGGAATTAGTTTAGCTGCTGTGAAAAAAAAAAAAATCAATATATGAGCTGTAATTTTTTTAACTGTTTAAGTTTAATTTACTCTCTTTTTTATAAAATATTTTAAATTAAAATTAAACCATTAAAAAAATTAGTGTACGTACATATAGTGTAATTTATTTTTTAATAGTCCTCGAGCAAATCCCCAACTTTCGGGAGGGAGAAGAAATATAATAATGTCTTCTGAATGCCTCCACTCTTCTCCCTAGGTTTAGCACCACTTGACGGGAATCTTTTGAAATTTTTTAGGACCGTAATTTTTTTAATTTTTTTTATCCGAATTTTAAGGGATTCTTGCAAGTAATTAGAGAAGAGACCTCGGGTGACTATTCTGTGATTTGATATTTTAATTGGCAAATGTTGTCATGAATATTCCATGTTTTTGCTAGCCAATCAATTCGCCATGCCAGCACTGGATCTCTCTGTACGCTATTTTATTTTATTTTACAAAGACTTGAACCTTTATTTTATTTTACATGATCATGGGAATAATGCACTTTAATTAGGGTCGTGCTCGCAGTCCTTTTAATATGATTTATTTAATACTTGCAGGCTATAAAGCATTTCTCTACACCCTAGCTATAGGTACTTAATATTTACATGCCAAAATGCTCAAGATTTCATACATTTCTTTAGTAGGATTTTTTTTTTTTTTTAAAGTGAGTCTTTAGTGGAGTAATCATATATGCATATCTATTGGCTTATCTTATAATATATTCCCATTATTTTTTTGAAAGCTCAGTCCCTAAATATGCGATGATTTAAAAATAACAAGTTGCTTTATTCTCCTCCTTTCAATTTATTTATTTCATTTTGGTTGGACACGATCGGAGGAGAGTCAGGAGACGCTTTGAAAATTTAACTCACAAATTTCTTCTGTCTAGCTAGCTGTCCCTTAACCTGTTAACCATGTATTATGTATATTTAGTCTTCTGAACTATGGACCTTTTCCATGATTATATATACATCTTTTGTTTACGTGAGAACATCTTAGGGAATTTTTTTAATTTATTTATTTCATATGTTCTATTTGGTCGATTATAAAGCAGAAGTTACACCATTGACCGATTGTTTTTTTCATCCATTTAATAACACAACAAATAAACTTTGCATCATTAATGTAATTGCCAAAATGACATCGCTTTGGAAATGAATTTTGGGATCAAATGGGACATGGGGTTTAGATACTTGTGCTGGATCTTTTCTCTTTTTTGTGACTGCAACATCATGTGGTAGACAGATTCGTCTAAGCTTCATCAATTAGATCTAACTTGAAAATATAGCCCTGATCATAATTAGAGTTAAATTATATATATGTGTACATATAATAATATATTTCATCACTTCATTTTTTCCCCAGGCTAATAGACAGCTATATATGATAAGTCTTCGTGGTTACAAGATATAAAGATATATAACATAAATTAATGTATATAAATGGGTCCGTCCGTGTGGCTACACCTGTAACTGGTGGGAAGGCATTACAAATGGAAATTAAAATCAACTGGTAAGCTGGTCTTAGATCACCTTTAATTGGAGAGAAGACATTACACCTTTAATTGCTAGATTCCTAATTTTCTGATCCATCACCATTTCTTCTTTCAAAAAAATATATTGATTTTTTGACGAGGCATATAGTTTTTACCTAAGTTGATGGAAAGTTAGCGTCGATGACAACAATAAGAAGTATTATCTAGTCTTCATTTTGAAAATGCAAAAGAACCAAACTAAGATAAAATTGATTTACTAATAATTAACTCACTGTAAATGAGAGAATGGAAGTTCACTTCAAAAAAAAAAAAAAACTCACTGTAAATAAAAACTAATGCATAAAGAAAGCAAGGGTTACCATGATAGTGTTCTAGACGATGAAACCCTTGTAAAGGAGGAAAAAAAAAAAAGACTTTGGAGTCAACGAGAAAAAAACTTTGTTAGAATATTTTCAATATTATGTTTCTTCTAGGGTTTATTCCCTTCCTCATTTAGTATAGGTTTACTTTTTCGTCACTCCTAACTTCTATATTTGTTATACCAATTGTAAATATATATGATGTAGCCCTAACGCTTCATCATTTCTCTCCGCTTTCTCTCTCTTTTCTCTTTCATATTCCCATCATATATTTATATACGGTATCAAAGCAACTTTTCCTAGTGTCTCCTTATCGCAGATGTTCACGCATGCCGCACGTCGCCAAGCCCTGCCACTGCCGCTATCAATGCCTTCCCCACCTTCACCACAACTCATTCAAGAAAAATAATCCTAGAATCGAGCTTGCAAGGTACAGATCTGTCGATCTATCGAAGGTACGTCGGCAATAGCCGCCACACGTGCCTCCACGTGCCACCACAATTGGCCAATTGCCTCGATGGTCACGTCATTCGATAGATCTCTCGATGGCTGTTCCAAAGCCGTTGTGAACCGCCTCATTGAAGCTCCCAGACACCTCCACATGTGGCTTTAACGATCTACTGCATTGTTTCACGCACCAGAATGATAATGCTACCTATATCTTTTACAAATATTGTTTTTTTTAAACATTGCTACCAACCTATTACTAGCACGAGTATCAATGGCCTTAACTACCCATTCATGCCATGTTTGGAGTTTCTACGCACAAATCAAAAGTTCTTTGGTTTGTAACGATCACAATGAACCATCCATATGATACATGTGCTACAATGGCTGGGACAAGGATCGCGATCCAATATGGTTCCTTCCCAAACCATTCGAGCTAAACTTGAAGTTTGTTTGATTGATTCAATATCGATGAACTTAGAAAAGAGGATTGGGAGTTGGAACGAAGGTTTCAAGTTCTTTTGTCTCTTGTATCTTAGTCATTCATCATGGGCATCACATGCCGGTTCGTCAATCTCGGTCTAAAACCTGTTCAGCCTGATCGGGCCTGACCATCAACTTGATCCAATGGCCTGCCACGGGGTTTTAACGATTCCCCCCTTCAAAGTTCAACCGACGTCCGGCACCTTCCCCTAGGTGGGGCTCCTCTCGGAGGGGACGACGGCACTGCCTGAAGTTTGCCTGGTCACCTCCCGAACTTTCAGGTGGGCGCTGATTGTTGACTTGTATATGTTCGTGCCTTTCTTGTGCAACCGGCTCTTCTCTGGAATGGCTCCCTCCTGCCTGGTGATTGCCGCCGCGATAACCCTCTATTTGCAAGCCTTCGTCACCTACATATTCTTCTTCGTCAGAGGTCGTCTCATCGTCGTTATTTTCAGAGAAGTCCTTTCCCTCAACATGCACTCTCCCATGAGAGTTAGGGTAAAGCTGGTGTGTGAGGGATGTGTTTCGACGCTTAAGGGCCTCTATCTCTCTAGCCATGAGTTGCATCTGAGCCTCTGGAGTTTGGGAGGTGGTTCCTACCAGCGTAGCTGGAAGCTGGTGGACTTTCCTTTATCTACGTAAGGGGTTTCCGAAATAAAAGTCCTGGGCTCCCCTCGTTCCCCTTGCTTATCGGGGGGACCTTGTGGAGTATCTTCAATGTTCATCACTGTCGGATTGGTTTGTAGTAAGAACAAAATCATTCCCACAGATGGCGCCAAACTATTGAGACAGTTTTCGAATCCGACTTCACGTGGTCCTGCAAACAAAAAAAGATTAGACACAAGAGCTTGCCTGGGGTTGCCGGCAGGGATAGCTCCAATGCCTAAGTCAGTTTTTTCTTAAGGAATTGATCTCCACCAAGATGGCTTAGAATAAACTTTTTTGTTATTGATGGCGGATTTCCCGAGATCATTTAATGACCTCCTTATTGTGGGACCTCAAGCCTTCCATTCCTTTTCCAGACCCATGCTAGCCAATAAAGAGCCTGCCAGGTGTCACACAAATATTGGTCCACGACATGTAAATTCTAGTCTTCAAATCACATCAATCAAATTCTTGGGGCTGGCATATCTCGAAGATATGCATGGACGGGGCTCGAGGAAGGCCCGCTTTAAATGCGGGCCTTAATTAACCTTGTCCCTTCCCCATCAAAGTCCATCATAAGCCTTAGCTGGAAAATCGAACCGAACCTCGAGAAACAATTCCTGATAAGCCAACCAAACCTCACAACTTCGGTCGGCCATCTCGCGGCCTTAGGCCTTTCGCTTGTTGACCGATCCTTAAAGAGGGAGATTGGGCCTTTGATAATTTTTCAGGCCCAACCCCCAACAAAACTCAAGTGAAAATTTTTACCGAACATTTTGGTATGTTTACTTTACTATCAAACGTGCGTACTTTATAACTACATGAAATGCTTTGTACAATGATGTTAACTCTACTTTTGTGTAAATGGATTATTTTGAAAATGAATGATTACTGGCCCGAGTTTGTAAATTCATGCATTAAAAGAAAATTATTAATATTTACGTATGACATGGCTAGCATGAGAAATACGGGTGAAGAATCTGGAGCATGTGCATACTAGTATACATGCTTGACTCTATGGCTCATGTTTTAATTTAATGTTGTTTGCCTTGATTCAACGGTTAGAGAAATCATCCATGGATGGCGGCCACGCCCTGCGGCATTGCTAGTTCTGTGAATCACCCGAAGTTGAATTCAGTAGAACAACTAGTGGTGATTGGCTATTGTATCTCGTCAGGGCACCGGTATTATACCAAATGTTTCTCTAAGACGCAAAAACCTTTTCGTAAGAGGGTAAAGGGTACAGATCGACCTATTTTGGTCAAGGTATATTTGGGTCTTGAAGTTAAATTTTTCATCTCACTTGATTGTTCTCATTGAAGTCCAGTGAGTGTCCTCAAACTATGGGCCTTCTAATAAGCTACCTGCACAACCCAAAAGGCTAAGCCCTTTCTATGAGTTATAGGACTATCTAAGGCCTTTTTAATGGACCTAGTCTTGGCCCAAGAAGTGGGCCTTAAAGGCCTAAAATCCAAGACCAAATGTTTTGTGTCCAATTGTGGAATTCCAACGAGCATGGTGAGGTTTTTGCCCTGTTGTCTGAATTGAAGAAAAAGTGATTGATCCCTAATTTCAAGCATGTTAAGATACGTTTAGGTCTCAAAGTCCCTATCAACATAGGTCCAAATCTCCCAAATTTACAAATTGCTCTATTTGAAAATTCTTGGGTCCAATGAGCCTTCCAATTGGCTCAATGGCCCAAAACTCAACCAATTACACTATGAGACATCTCCTATGATTTTCTAGCATGACCAAATCGTGATATATATTGTGAAATTAAACCATTTCCGATAACAAGATTTGGCCGAATTCCAACTAGAATTTCTTAATTTTTTTTTTCTTCTACCTATTGTTCTATATATATAGTTCAAACACCAATCAAATCAATGACTAAATAACGACAAATACTTGTTTCTTACCCTCCTATAGAACCCTTAATGCATAAAAATTAACCCTCTCAACTCTATGATGCATGAAGTAAAATTACATCACTCAAAGTATCTCTTTTTCAAAAATTTTATAAATAAAAATTTATGAAAATCATAAACCCTAAGCAAATCATGTTAAATTTTAAACTGATCCATTGAGTTTATAGAAGCTCAAAAAATCTACAATCACAAAAGTAAAATCTTCTTTTTGTTTTTTTATAAAATAGATTTTCTACAACCAAAAACAATATTGTTGAAAAAAATTCAATTATCATGAAAGCACTACAAGAAATTTGGTTTTTAGCAACAACATTTTGTCGTTGCTAAAACTGCAAAAGTCGTTGCTGATAATTTTTTTTGTTAGCCAATGATTTGCTTTATGATCACCATCTTCCATTTCATGCTCCATTTGCTCACAAAAGAAATACAAAGACATGATTTACAGCTAGGCTATAAATTAAGTGTTTCTCTTTGGTCTTCCCCTATACGATGCTAACAGCTCTCTTATCATGCATACCAAGCCAACGAGTCTCCACGTTCCCTACGCTTAAAGTAGCAAAATTTATAAAAAAATATATTCTCCAAATGCTTAAGATTCCATAGTTTCTATAGTTGAGTATTAATCAGCTTCTAATTAATGTATCCCCATACTTTTTTTGAAACCTCAGCCAGTAAAATGATCTAAAAGCGGATTTCCTTTATTTTTCTTCGATCCATTTTCTTTTGGCCTAGTGAACTATGGCCTTTTCCGTGGTTTCAGTTTAAGTCTGAATATGTTATGGAATTTTTTTAATCTCATATGTTCTACTTGGTCAATTATAAAGCATACTTACATTGATCATATCATTCATCACTTTTATGGTTTTTTTTTATTTTCTTTTCTGATTTCTTCACTTTAATCACACGACAATCTTTAAAGTTTGTATCATTACAATGAAATATTAAATCCCACAGTGGGAGTTCATATTCATATCGTAGCCAAAATGATTGAATCATTTTGGCTTCTAATCCACAGTGCTAGAATATATTTGGCTTAGAAAAAGGCATTTTAGCATATACAGATGACACCTAAGCCCCAAACCAAGGGGAAACGGATCCTCTCCATTTCAAAAGAAATGGAGAGGATCCTTCTCCCATCTTTAAGACTCGTGGATCGGAATCTCATATCTAATAATGTCAGAATGGATGCGTATAAAAATATATTAAATGAGTCCTTCAACCACAAATTGAAAGTGAAATGTAGATTTTTAATTTCATGACTAATACTTTATTTTGTTTTATTTAATGGTGTATATGATGATATTTTGTTTAAAATTTTTAAATGATATGGCAACATATTCATCATGTTGCATGAACCCGAATCCTCTCCAGTTCATTAGTTGGTTCTTTTAAAAATAAGGGCAAAATTATTATTTCTCATTTTTTTGAATAATTTTATCCTTATTTTGTTAAAAATCGGCTCCTTTCTAGTTCAAGTTCATTTTAACTGGAAAAAATTTAAATTCACACTGCATCATATATACCATTAAATGAAACAAAATAAAATCACGACCATGCATGAAATGCCTCTTCTCCATTTTATAACTTGAAATTGAGGATCAAATTATAGGTAACATACTTTTTTAGAGTTCATAAATAAACAAGTTCAAATAATTGATGTTGATGAATACATCATTATAGGTATCTTTATAAGGAGAGATCCTACCACATTTTTTATAAACAATTCTAAGGTTTTTTATTATGAGAAATATATATTCAAATCTTTTAAATTTTAACATTTTTTTTTTTGTAAGTATGATTGAATCAAAAGTAGTAGGCATACATAATTGAATTGTGGCTGTGGAGTGATTTAATTATTCCGCTATTGCGCATGTACTTTAACGGTATTATAAAAGCAAAAAAAAAAAAGATTCTGGGTGCGTTTGTTAACGCCCCAACGCCCATTACTTTTTATCGTGCAGTGTGCCCTGCACACTGCACGTTAACATGTAGTTTTTTTTTGAAATTGTTAACAAAAAACTTCCAAAAATGCCCCCTGCATCTGCTTCCCCTTCCCTTGCATCTTCTTCTACCTTCAACAGCGGCGTTCAACAGAAAAAAGAAAGCTTCCTCAAGTCTTCTTCTTCAGGTGAGTCTTCTGCTCTTAACTGAAAATTGGTTTTGAGGAGCAAAACGGAAAATTTGAGGGAAAAGAAGCAGAAAATGTTAAAAGATTTGAGGGAAAGATATCCTTCCAAGTTTTTTTCTCGGTTTAGGCATGTTTATCAGCCAAATCTAAACAACCAATTTCTCATTTTTCCCTCATTTAGAGGGAGCACAGAGAAAAAGCGAGAGTTACAGACTAGAAAACGGGAGAGAGAAATTGAAGGCAAAAAACGAAGAAGAACCTTTGGGCTGTGTTTGAAGGTATGAATCTCTCTCTCTCTCTCTCCCTTTGATTTCTCCTCCTCCTATAGCTCTCTTTGATTTTTCCTCTGTATGTTGTGGATTTTGGAGGTTTTGGTAGAAATAACCGATTGGGTAACCCTCTGATATGGTTTTTGAACCTTTAAATTTCTGTAAATTCATGATTAGCAAACTGGTTTGTGATTTGTAGAATTTGGAGGGGAACACCGTGAACCTATACACTGCATGTCACGAATTTGGTTTCAATTCTATTCAATTTTTTCCCTCAATTGATTTATAGAATTTTGATGTTGATTTTGGACTTAGAGATTCGCATGAAATCTGGGTGAAAATTTACTGAAGATTCGTACAGTGACATTGCCAGCTCTCTTTTTTCTGTTGAAGGTAGAAGGGGATGCAGGGAAAGAAGATGCAGCAGAGGAAAAGAAAGAAACAGTTGCACGAAATTGGTCTTGTGTAGTGAAAATAGTCTTTGGTATATTTTTGGAAATAAAAATATATCCTTTTGAAAAAATAAGGCCATGTTAACGTGCAGTGTGTAGGGCACACTGCACGATAAAAAGTAATGGGCGTTGAGGCGTTAACAAACGCACCCTCTATTCCCAACGAGTACTGGTCTACTGAAGTCACATCAACGGTATCATATATATTTCTATTCTCTCTCTTCTTTTCTATTCTCAAGTCATATTTGTCTTTTTAGATTTTCAATTATATATCAGGGTCTAGACGTGTCAATTTCTCCGCCGACTTCCAATCAGACCTTTTTAGCTAGATTTCATCCGCTCTAAATTAATTCTTTGATTTTTGCATGATTTTCCCTCCTTTTTCCTTATTGTCCTCCTTTTTTTTTTTTTTTTTTTCCAGAGGTGGCAGTGAGGGACAGAAGAGATGGCACAGTGAGTCTTTCTCCAACAATTATTTGAGGAGAGAGAGAACCAGATTTTTTATTATAGAAAATGTTAGATAAATTTTTGGGTAAACTTGTGATTTGAATTCAATCTACAACTTTTTAAATTTTTATTTTGGTTGCATAACTTTTCGTGAAATTTGAAAATGGTCATTCCGTTCAATTTAGTCGATTATGCCATTTGATTTTGACACTCTGTTAGTCATTAAGAGCTAATGTTACATAGGACCACATAAGATAGGCATAACGACGCCGTTTTCAGTATGATTTTTTCCACGTGGCTTAGAATTAACATGTCATATTGACTGTTCCAAAAAAAATAAAAGGACTGGGAGACTAGAGTATTGACCTGTGTTGTTTCATATTCAATTGCTGAAGAAGAAAATAAGAAAGAATGAGAAAGAAAACAGATCAGGACGAAGGTGAAGGAAATTGCCAAGGGGAAGAGACTAAATCAAATGAGAATTCGAAAAATGTTAGTGAATTGGTTGGTTTATTGTTTCTTATGCTTTATAGTTTAACTTATTCAATGTTAGGGTTTATAGTGTATCTCTTCTTCGTCCATATCGTCGATGGGAGTCCATGTGGATGTTGATGCACCGATGTGCTACTGTGGCCTTCGATCTCTATTGAGAACTTCGATGACGACGGCCAACCCTAGTAGACGCTTCTATGGGTGTGCTCGGTACGATGGACAAAATGTAAGTGTAGACAATATATCTGTCGAAATGTCTCAATCATTCTTTATACCATATTTATCACAGTTTTTCCTTTTTTGTTAGAAAGATGAGCAATGTCGGGTTTTTCACTTGTATGACAAAGAGATATGTCATCGCGGAAAAGAAATATTGAACGTGTTTCGAAAAGAATTGAATCAATTGGAGGAAGAGATGAAGTGTCTGGGGGATGAGGTGCAGCAACTAAGAGCACGAAGATGTAATCTTAATCATCCATTGATGTTTTTGTCGGTGGTAATTGTTGCTTTGTTAGGACTATGGTGGTTGGGAAATTGAATCTAGATAGCCCTAGATCTTAAGCATTCCATTGATGTGTGGTTGTTGTTGTATTAACTAAATTTATTGTAATTTTAGTAATATAGAAAAACTTCATTGTATGCTTGTATAAGACTTACTATGTTGTAGGCTAAGTAATGTAACTTATTCAATGGAATCATTTTGTGACAATGTTTTCAAGGTAACCATTGTGTCATTCACTACCACATAAACAGTAAAGGTAAAAAAGTGTCAATGACATATGCTCAACCTGCAAGAAAAAGTTGTGTTAATTATAAGTGCTTCAAAAAAAATGTCATTGACATATGCTCAACCTATAAAAAAGTGACATTGACATGTGCTAATACAATCACATAAGTGCTTCCATTCAACACAAGTACTGATTATAATCTTAAAACACCATAAGTTCTATATCACAAAAATACTATCAAAGTATATGGCCACTAGACCTAAATGTTTACTAGCCAAAATACAACCAGAGTATATGGCCATCAGGCCCAAATGTTTACTAGCCAAAATACAACCAAATTATTCATCCACCAGACATAATTGTTTAGTAATGCCACTACAACCAATAGGAAAAAGAAAAGTTTTCATGATGTCACCAATACAAAATCTTCATGAACTAGGTCAGATACAACAAACTCCCAGCAAACATCAGCTACTGAGTAGCCCTTGTGTTGTCCTTCATCCTTGGAGCACTACTACACATCAGTTGAGACGACACAACTTCAAGTCGAGATCCCTACAATAGTTTAGAGTTAAAAAGTTAAATGATAATGTTAAGTTGAACAAACAAAGTACAAATTTAAAATTTAAAATGTAATCAAACTATATTTACTTTTGTAGAAGTTTGAGTACCATGTTTCTTCTTTTAGGTTCATATCTTTTTGTTTGGGTTTGCAGGTAGATGAGAACCCTTGTAATTGTGTCCATTTCCTCCACAATTTTCATATTTGACCACATACCCAGCACAACTTATCTTGTAAGGGTTAGTCGGCTCATCTGGTGCCCTTCTCCTAACCTTTTTTGGTCGCCTAGGTTGTACTTTCACATTTGGAGGCAACATTTCATTACAATCCGCAACACGTGGCCATTCCTCAGGCCTTGGCATCGCTCATTTTTGACTTTCATATGCATGCATGTATTTGTCTGCCATGTAATAACCATCCAAGTAATCATCAGGCCTTTGCTTATGCAAGTATATTGCACAACAAGCATGTCCACAAGAAATAACATTGAGCTGCCATCTCCAACATGTGCATTCAACTAAATTAATAATTCGGCGTGCATCATACATATCAACCTCGAACTCCAACTCATTTTGCCATCTACTTAAGTAATTTCTGTTGTCATCCCTTAGACCTTTCCAACTTTTTCATAATCTTCGGACAAATCTTGTAAGTTGCTGCTCTAATTCCATCCGTTTTTCTCTGAAGCATGGCCATTAATTGCCGCCGAATCATTTCCATCATATTCAGGAACGGTTTGTCCTTAGCATCTTTGATCCAAGCATTGAAGGACTCGGCAAGGTTATTCATGAACATATCACTCTTGGAATGTGTGCTAAACGCATGTCTAGATCAGGAAGCAGGGTTGATACCACTAAGATATGTATATGCTCCAGCATCCATACTCTTAATAGTTTTCATGTTTTTGTCAAATATTGTTGGATTTGTAGCCCTTGCAGCTGCCTACAACTCATCCTTAAAAGCTTTTCCCTTGTACCCCTTAGATTTAAAGTTTGCATGCAGATGTCGCACACAAAATCGATGCTCAACATACGGTAGCAAGTAATCAACTGCATCACCAAGCCCCTAAATAAAAATATCCATTATCAATATAATGTTTAATACCTTAATAGAATAAAAATTAGAGTCAAGAAAAGTAATACCTTTTGGCTGTCAGACATTGTAATCCAACCACGGCTTTCATTGCATCCAACATAAATATCATCAATCAGTAAATTGATAAACCACTATCAGGATTACCTGTTCTCAGCCTCCGCCGCAGCATACACAATGGGAAACATATTATCATTCCCATCTGTTTCAATAGCACACAACAACTATCTCCCGTACTCACTCTTCAAATGGCAAGCATCCAAGTATATAATTGATCTAAAATCATACTTGAATCCCGTCTTATATGCATGTAAGCAAACGCACGTTCTCTGGAAGCAAGGTCCTTCTTATTGTACAAATGCATTGCTCCTAGGATTCCACTTCATTATGGACTCACAGTAGCTCCTTGCATGTCGATATTGCTAAAAATGTCCACCAAAGATAGCCTTAAGTGTAACCTTTTTAGCTTTCCAGCATCGGCCTAAAGGGATAACTATATTGTGGTCTCGCTTCACCATTTGTTGTAATACATATGGCATCCACGTTGGATCATCCTTAAAGTTTGCCATCTACTTTTTGGAAAGATACTCCACATCAGCCCTTGTGTTCTCATATTGGTTCTCACATTGATGGGCTAGTATGAAAGTCTTGATTTGTATTGATTCTCTCATCGCATCAACTGATGCATGGATCTTCCAATTACACGCTTCATCCTTACACACTGCAGTCACCCTCGTCCTATCATTGTGTTTGTATTTGAAGTTGAAGGAATTTTGCACTGCATACCATTTAAGTGCCCTTATAAAGACACTTGTGTCAGCAAAAAATAATCCCTTCTCCAAGACAATTAGTATTTTCATGTCATGTGTGTCATGAAAGTCGCGATACCTCCTACATCTTCTGCTTTGTAATTGGGGGGGGGAGGGGGGAGGCAGTGGTAGTGGAATGAGGTGCAGCCCCTTTTCCCTTTTGCTTTGTAACACTTGTACTAGCTCCAGCATCAACTACCGTCTCTTTTGCACCTTTTTTTTACTAGCTCTAACATGTCATTCCTTTGCTTCCATAAAACCTCTACGAGACTTACCACCTCTAGGTGGTTTTCATGGATGAGCTGACATATGAACCCTAGGTGAGTTTCTTACACTACTAGGTGAGTTAATCAAATTTGATGCCTCAATACCAACTTCATTATCATTAGGAATGTCATTCCCATTCTTTACATTATCCTCACCATTAGGAATGGCATCCCCATTCTCCACATTCTCATGACCATTAGGAATGCTACCCCCATTCTCCACATTATTCTCACCGTTATGAATGTCATCCCCATTCTCCATATTCCCATGACTATTAGGAATGTTTTCCCCAACTCCCACATGAACAACATCATTTGCACCATCAGGGTGTGGACCAGATGGTGGCAACAATAACACTTCAGCAATCAATTTTGCCACATCAACCATATGTTGAATGTAGATGTGAACACTTCTCCTAATATCACCTTCAAGACAGCTGAGTAGATCCACCACATCCGAATTATTTCTCAACGGCTTCCCCAGTTCCTCAATATCACCATCATCAAACTTATACCAGTATACTAAGTCATTAAGATACCCAAGATCCTTAACTAGTTCCTCAACTTCCCATTCCGAGAAAAAGTCAACATCATACTACCTAATAACATCCATGAACCCACTAATATATTGAAATAGATTGTGTTGCACTCATCCACCATGATAAATAGTGATATCAACCAGCATATATGTTATAACACATAATAATTGTGTAAGTGAACATTTTGTGACAAACTTAAAAGAAATGTTACATTGCAAACGCGGGTAGTGTTACTCCATAGTTATTCATGTTTAAACACAAGGAACCACACAGGGTTTGTGTTTAAACAGTTTACTATACGTTGCATGTCTTTAACAAACATACAACATCAGGACGTGTGAAACAAAAAACCATATGATAGAATGACCTAGTGGTAGTGGTATTTGTTCAAAAGTGAAAACAACAGGGCATGACCCACTTGTGCACTTGCATACTTTATTATCATAAAGCAAAGTAACCTACGACAAAATACAAACACATCATCATAATTTATTGTCCCACAACAATAATTTCCTCGTTTAAATCCAAGACTCACGGTTCCCAAATCAAAAGCCCACATAAAAAATAACTTAAATTGATATCAAACAAAAAAATGGTTACACATATAATATTCAGAACGAAGACACCCACCTAAAACAAACATACTAACAAACAAAACTCTACCTTTATTAAACACAACACACTAACAACAGCCCACAAATAACAAAAAACTCATACAATACAAGATCACCCAAACAATGTTAAAATTTATCTTCAATATAATACACTTCAAAAACTTCCGGGAAAAAATTGTTCTTACCTCTAAGTAGAGTGCAACGACTCAAAACTGCACTAGGTAAAAACCCATCTTCAGTATTTTGGCACTTCCAGATGAAACCGCATGAACAATGGCAATGGTGGTGTTGATAGGGTTTCAAATCCCTTAGATTTGGGTATAATGAATGGTCCTCGTTGAAGGTAAAGGTTTCTAGCATGCCTCCTCGATTTTGATGCCAAATAAAAACTCGCGGTCCTTTATTTTTTGGTCTTTTTTTTTTTTTGAGCAGCTAATATGATGTGTCAATTCTAAGTCACGTGGAAAAAGTCATACTGAAAACGGTGTCATTTTGCCTAACTTATGCGGTCCTATGTGGCAGTAGCTCTTAATGACTAACAGAGTGCAAAAATCAGATGGCAGAATCAACTAAATTGGACGGAATGACCGTTTTCAAATTTTGTAAAAAGTTATATAGCCAAAATCAACATTTAAAAAGTTGTAGATCGAATTCAAATCGCGCGTTTTCCTAGGAATTTATCTAACATTTTCCCTTATTATTATCATTATTATTCAGCTACATTATTTAATAAATTCATTGATCACTGTATTAGCTAATTATTTATTTAGCCATAATGATCATTGGCCCAATGAATTCTTTTTTTTTTTTTTTATGCTAATTTTTATTATAGGGATGTGAGTGCTCAAAAAATCTAAAATTCTAAAAGATAAGATGAGTTGGAGAATAATTTTAAGTTGAATTTAGACAAATTGAATATTTATCAAAACTAGTTTTATAATTGATTAAGGAAAGCTAATAACTTGGACTCTTCAATTGGCTATAGCCTTTTTTATGAATTTTTTTAAGTTTTACATGCCATTTAAAGATATTTGTATTCTAACATATGTTATTAATTAGGAGTCTTTAAAGTTGTTTCTAGGAAACGATCCTTTTGGGGTGTTTCCGTTCATCCGGCACCTACTACTGGCGCGTGTCGTTCACGCGCTAGCGGTGGGCTCACACGCCGGCCAACCTCTTCTTACAAGTCTCCCCCTCCCCCCACGTCTGTCAACCGTCGGCAAATCTGTTTGGTGCTGTTTGTTTTCCTATTTTGTTTTGTTTTCTGTTTCCGTTTCTCTGACCTTTATGATTTTGAGGAGTTATAGCTCAATGTGGGAGAATATCTCTCACGGCCGAAAAATAAATGTAATGTGAATTAGACAACCTATATTTTCGAATTTGTCTACTTGTTGTAGATCTGATATGTAATCAGAATTGTACATAGGTGAGCGGAAGATTAGGCTATAGATAGTTGCTTGTCTTTGTCTATAACTGTGTAAGTTTATAGCATTATGCTATGGTTATCGAAGCTTTTTGCTTATTGTTTAAGCTTTTGATTGTATAAGCTTATTGCTCATGAATTGTTATTAATAGATATTGGAAGATTCACATTTAAAAAAAAAAAAAAAAGATTAAGACTTTTTATCTGTAATAATTAGAAATACTAAGAATTTTTAATTATAATGAATAGGAATCCCTGTGCATTTAGGAGTCCTTATTTAATTCCATTAGGATTACGTTGATTGTTTAAACAACTATTTTGGTTAATAAAATTCCTAAAGAGAAGTTTCTTTTATTCTTCCACTTTTTGAGTATTTTTCTGCATCAACCAATTATTAATGTCTTTATTCCTTGCATGTATTTAGTTTAAAAAAACATTTTGGCCTTTGTGAGCTAGATACTCGCGCGTGGAAAAGGGGAAAGGGGCTCAACCTCTTTTTATTTCAATGAAGCTAGTCCTAACTTTCAGAATTAGTTTAGCTTCTGTAAAAAAAAAAAAAAAATTACAATATATGTGTAATTTTTATAACTGTTTAAATTTAATTTTACTCTCTCTTTTTTATAAAAAATTTAAATGAAAATTAAACCAGTAAAACAATTACTGTACATATAGTGTAATTTTTTTTTTAATAGTCCTCAAGCAAATCCCCAACTTTCGGGAGGGAGAAGAAATATAATAATGTCTTCTTAATGCCTCCACTCTTCTCCCGATGTTTAGAACCACTTGACCGGAATTTTTTGTAGAACCATAATTTTTTGAATTTTTTTTTATCCGAATTTTAAGGGATTCTAGCAAGTAATTAGAGAAGAGACCTCGGATTATGAATATTCTGTGATTTGATATTTTAATTGGCAAATGTTGTCATATATATTCCATGCTTTTGCTAGCCAATCAATTCGCCATGTCAGCAGTACTGGATCTCTCTGTCACGATCCATTTGCTTAAAAGAATTACAAAGACTTGAAACTTTATTGAACTTTATTTTTTTTTTTTTCTAATTTTATTGAACTTTATATTATTTTACATGATCATGGGAATAATGCACTTTAATTAGGGTCGTGCTCGCAGTCCTTTAAATAAGATTTATTTAATACTTGCAGGCTATAAAGCATTTCTCTACACCCTAGCTATAGGGATTTAATATTTACATGCCACACACCTAAAGCAGGATTTTTTTTTTTTTTGGTGAAGTGAGCCTTTAGTGGAGTAATCATATATGCATATCTATTGGTTTATCTTATAATATATTCCCATTCTTTTTTTTGAAACCTCCAGTTCCCAAATATGCGATGATTTAAAAATAACAAGTTGCTTTATTCGATCTCCTCCTTTCAATATATTTATTTCATTTTGATTGGAGAGTCAGGAGACGCCTCTGAAAATTAAACTCACAAATTTCTTCTGAACTATGGACCTTTTCCATGATTATATATACATCTTTTGTTTACGTACGTGAGAACATCTTAGGGATTTTTATTTTTTATTTATTTCATCTGTTCTATTTGGTCCATTATAAAGCAGAAGTTACACCATTGACCAATTGTTTTTTTCATCCATTTAACAACACTACAAATAAACTTTGTATCATTAATGTAATTGCCAAAATGACATCGCAATGGAAATGAATTTTGCCGTCGAATGGGACATGGGGTTTGGATAATTGCGCTGGATCTTCTCTTTTTTGTTAGTGCAACATCATCAGGTAGCTAGACAGATTCGTCTAAGCTTCATCAAGTAGATCTAACTTGAAAATATAGCCCTGATCATAATAAGAGTTAAATTATTTATATGTGTACATATAATAACATTATATATTATAAGATATAAAGATATATGGTTACAAGATATAAAGATATATAACATTATATATATTAATTTGTAGAAAATTATTTGGCATATTGTTAAATGCGGGGTCAAATTTATTTTTGGTTGGGGCCAAATTTAATTTTTAAGTCCAAAAATACATATATATTTAACTTAATAAAAAAATTTAAGGAAAATATGAAAACCAAGGGAGGCCATGGCCCCCCTAGGCTTATACATGGGTTCGTCCCTGCCTACACCTTTAATTGCTAGATTCCTAATTTTCTCTTCCATTACCATTTATTCTTTCAAAAAAATATATTATTTTTTTAACACTAACTTTCCATCAACTTAGGTAAAAACTATCTGCCTCTTCTTTATTTAGTATAGATTTATTTGTTCGTCACTCCTAACTTCTCTATAAATAGAAACCATTATAATACTATTTGTTATATCAATCACAAATATAAAAGATGTAGCTCTAATGCTTCATCATTTCTCTCTCGGCTTGCTCTCTCTTTTCTCTTTCATATTCCCATCATATATTTCTACATCGTATCAAAGCCACTTTTCCTAGTGTCTCCTTATCGCAAACCTTCACGCATGTCACGCGTCACCAAGCCCTACCATCACCAATATCAATGCCTTTCCTGCATTCACCGCAGCTAATTCAAGAAAAATAATTCCATAATTGAGCTTGCAAGGTACAGATTTGTCGATCTGTGGAAGGTATGTCAGCAACAGCCGCCACATGCGCCACCCAAAGTTTCTTTCCGTGCAGCCACGCACCACCACAATTAGCCAATCACCTCGCTAGTCACGTCATTTGACAAATCTCACGATGGCCGTTCCAAGGCCGCCGTGAACCACCTTATTGAAGCTCCCAAACGCCTCCACATACAGCTTCAAGGATATGCTGCATTTTTTCATGCACCAGAATGATGATTTTGCCTATATCTTTTACAAATATTGTTTTTTCAACATTGCTACCAAACTTTTGCAAGCACAACTATAAATGGCCTTAACTACCCATTCATGCCATGTTTTGAGTTTCTACGGATGAATCATAAGTTCTTTGCTTTGTAATGATCACATTGAACCATCCATATGATACATATGCTACAATGGCTAGGACAAAGGATCGCGATCCCAGTAGGGTTCCTCTTCAAACCATTCGAGTTAAACTTGAAGTTTGTTCAATTGATTCAATATCAATGAACCTAGAAAAGAGGATTGAGGGTTGGAATGAAGGTTTCAATTTCGTTTGTCTCTTGTGTCTTAGTCATTCATCACGAGCATCACACGTTGATCCGTCAATCTCGGTCTAAAACTGGTTCAGCCTAATCTGACCCAACCATCAACCTGATCCAACGGGTTTCATGCTACATCAACCCATTCAATTACCTGGTCCACCGGATTTGACTTGATCCGTCGGGCTTCAAGCCTTTACGACCCATGTAGTGGCCCAATCGGCCCATTCAATGACCCGGTCCATCGGGTTCTCAAACTGATCCGTTACATTCAAAGCCCCAATTTGCCGGGTTTGGCTCGAAGTATTAAATTCATGCCTTTCGAGCCCATTAAGGTGCCTAAACTGGCCCAATCTCAACCTGGTCCAAATCGGGTTTCTTGCCTTTCATATGATCCACGGCCCAGATCACCAACTATTCCTAGCCCACAGTGGCTCATCCCTTCACCGTAGGCTTCCACCCCCGTTCTCTAGCTTTCCCCCAGCTGCCACTCCTCAGCCTTTATTGCCAGCATCATCTCGATGCAAGTCCTTCATTAGTCGTCATTATAGTCGCCTTACATGGTTGTTTCCAGCGGCAACTCCCTGGCTATCCACAACCCATTGCCTCAAGTGTATCCTTCCGCCATTCATGGCTTGTTGTTGCCGTTGCACCCTTTGGTCGTCCATGTCTCGTCGCCAATAGCCTTTCTTCAGCCGTTCACTAGTTCCCATTCGTGGCAGCCTTCCTCTAGCCATCCGCAGGTATCACACTAGATTTGTTGCCAACGACAGCCTTTATCGCCATTCATCGGCCATTGTAGCCTTCCTTTGGTAGTTAGCAACCCTTCTTCAACGTCCCATCTCATTAGTGCTATTCGTCGTCCTCTGTACCTATGGATCTTTTCAATTTGCCTCATCTGAGCTTACATTTAGATTACTTCTTGCATTGCACAAGTTTATGGCCCATTGGAGCTCATTTTTAGACTTTCACTACCTATCGCATACAATCCCTTCTCCTTCATCAAAAGATCTCAAATCAAGCTCAATGATCCAACTTTCCTCGCATCACACTGAATTGTTTCCCATTTGAGCTCGCATCATTTTTATTTTTTTTTTGCTCTCTTGCCACACAGGATCATCATCAGCTTCATCAATGGTTCTAAAATCCAAGCTCACACTAAGATTTTAGTGCTATCTGAAGAAGAAGAAAAAAAATACTAATTCCCTTTCTTTTCCAAACTCATGCTTACACCTAGTTTTAGGGGATGTTAGAATATTTTCAAGATTATGTTTCTTTCTAGATTATTTCCTTATTTATTTAATCTAAGTTTACTTGTTAACCATTCCTAGCTTCTCTATAAATAAAGATCACTGTAATAATATTTGTTATATTGAATATACAAACTGAGTTAGAGGAAATGTGTGAAGATTTTCCTTAACAGAAGGAGAAAGGGGGCATTACTGTTGCATATCAAGATATCACTATTGAGTAGGGATAAAAAATGAGCAGTGTTAAATGATCACTGGTTGAGCAGTGATTGATCATCTTTGTTAGGGTGATCGAGTACCCCTAGTCCAGATTTTCTATTTCGGCTATTTTGAGGTATGGGGTAGGTTTTTAGCTCGATAGGACCTTCTAACATCAGAATTTTTCACAGAGGATGGTGTTGATAAGTACAAGGACATATATCGAGGAGATCCATACGACCAAGGTGAGTGAAACTCAAGTGAGAATTTTTATTGAACATTTTAGCAAGTTTACTTTATTATCAAATGTGCATACTTTTTAACCACATGAAATGCTTTGTATAATGATGCTAAGTCTACTTTTGTGTAAATGGATTATTTGAAAAATGAATGATTACTGGCCTGAGTTTGTAAATTTATGCATTAAAAGAAAATTATTAATATCTACATATGACATCGCTAGCATGAGAAATACGGGTGAAGAATCTGGAGCATGTGCATGCTAGTATACATGCTTAACCCTATGGTCCAAGTTTTAGCTTAATGTTATTTGCCTTTGTTCAACAGCCAGAGAAACCATCTACGGATGGTGGTCACGCCCTGCGGCATCGCTAGTTCTGTGAATTACTAGAAATCAAACTCAATCGAACTACTAGTGGTGACTGGCTATTGTACTTCGTCAGGGCACCGGTGTTGTACCAAATGTCCCTTGAGGACGTGCAAACTTCTTCATAAGAGGTAAAGGGTACGGATGGACCTGTTTTGGTCAAGGTAGGTTTGGGTCTTGAAATTAAAATTTTCATCTCAATTGATTGTCCTCATTGAAGTCCAATGGTTGTCCTCAAACTATGGGCCTCCTAATAGGCCACTTGCACAACCCAAAAGGTTAAGCCCTTTCTATGACTTATAAGACTATCTAAAGCCTTTTTAATGGACCTAGTCTTGGCCTAAGAAGTGGGTGTTAAAGGCCTAAAATCTAAGGCCAAACGTTTTGTATCCAATTCTGGAATTCCAGCGAGCATGGTGAGGTTTTTGCATCATTGCGATTTAGTTACAGCTTTGATTTCCAAATGGTTTGCACCATAAATTGAGCCTTCCAACTGGTTCAATGGCCCAAAACTCGACCAATTATACTTTGAGACATCTCCTATGATTTTCTAGCATGACAAAATCGTGATATATATTGTGAAATTAAACCATTTCAGATCAACAAGATTTGGCCGAATTCCAATTAGATTTTTTTTTTCTTCTACTTATTGTTCTATAGTTCTAGCTCCTCCTTCTCGTCATCGTTGTTACCGTAAACTTCCCAAAGAGAGGTACAACCGGAGAGCTCTCGCCTTTTAGAGAAGCAGCAACATTTCAAAATTGACGGGGATGGCCCAAGCAGCGAGGTCCTCCTCGCTAGAAGACCGGTGGCTCATCAACACTGCGATGAAGTTGGACGCAATCCTGTAGGGCTTGGTGGCGGGGGTGTTCTCGGTACTCTAACATGCATCGTGTCAGAAAAAATTAGCGCATTGGGCTTTTCACCTCCCCCCCCCCCCCACCACCCACCCACCCACCCACCCACAAATGGAGAGGAGGAGAGAGAAGGGGGGGATGAAAATGGAAAATTTTGACAGAAAGCTTTTATGATTAGTAAAGAAAACAAGAGAGATTTTTAAATTCTCAAATTTGAAAGCTAGACCATTAGATTCAAAGTAGGGCCAGGATTTAACAAGTTGAGAATCTAAAATTTAAAAGAAATTTGAGGGGATCCATATCCTTTAAAACATTTGAAATTCAATTCTCGTGTAGTAATTATGGCATGTGGGTTTAAGGAGTTTACCTAAAATTTTGGAATTCAAATTTTCATGCAAAAGAATATTCCATGCTATTTTTTGAAATTGGTTTGAACTTTAAACCCAACACTGATTGCTCCTTCCCTTTTTGAAATTGGTTTGATATTTTTTTAAAGAGAAGAAAGAGAAAAAGGAACTGTAGCTAGGGATTCTAAGTTAGGGTTTTTTTTTGTAAAATTCTCCTTTAAAAATCGATTAATGAAAAGAACTACAAAATTAGAAAAATTTGGCTTCATGGAGTTTCAAAACTTTTTTCGAAGTGCGAGAGCACCATAAACCATTGAACCATACATCTAATTCAAAATATAAATGAAACAAATAAAATTTTTATCATATTTTTTATGGGCATTTGATCGATGTTCTCACCGATCCCCACTTCAAAACCCTGTCTCCAGTAGCTAGGCCATTCTTCACTACCAACCACAAAATAAAAGAATGTTTTGGAATAGTCAAAGAATACCAAATTAGGTTCCATCACTCCATTATTGGCTGTTTCACTCTAATTTCTTCTCAAGTATCTCTACTTGAGTAAAAACTAGATTTAGAAGCCAACCAAATAGGAGTATCCCTTCCACCAATACTAACCAAAAAAGAAGTTTGCTTTGAATATCTACCATATGCTTACACCTAGTCGACAGCCACTCCCAATTTGAGTCTTTAATGATAACTAGAAAGTTTGACATCAAGCTTACTCTTGGCATCATAAATGAGTCTAAAACCATAAAGGTCATAAAGAATGCCATCAAGGTGCCACATTATCAGCCAAAGGTACATACTGCTTCCATCTTCAACCTCAAACTTCAAAAAAAATTTAGCAATCTCTCCAAGTTTAAGGATTTTTCTCTAACTCCATGTAGCATCTTGAGGGATTTTAATTAAACAAAAGAATTTGCCTTTGATTAAATTTGTTCTCACTAAGCTACCCCCAAAGATTTTGCAAAAATATTCCAAATATGCTTAAGGATGGCATCCTTATTCCAATCCTCCAATTTTTTTTAACCCTAAACCACCCGCCCTCTTAGGAACACATTGTTAGTATTTGGATTCGTTAATTCGGTACCTAAAATAATTTATGTAATTTGAGGCTTATTAGAACAATGTAGTTCGTTTTTTAAATGTAATTTTTGTTTTTACTTGGTCTCAGTTCGAACGAACATTTGTGAGTATGAACGGAATGAAGTCAGGAAGCTCCGTTCCATTTTTCGTTCTAAATCTAGTTCGAACAGCTATATTCTGAAGCAGCTCCAGAGAGCTTTGTTCTATCTTCTATTCCATGTCCAGTTCGAACGGATTTTATTGAAGGAGCTCAAGAGAAGACCGTTCCATTTGTCATTCCAAGACCGTTCTATACTCCGTTCCAAGTGCAGTTCAAATGGATGCATTTAAGGCTACTCCAGAGAGCTCTGTTCTAAGCATCATCCTATTTGGAGTTCGAACGGAGTAATTTAAAGTTACATCCGATACCCTCGTTTCAAGTTTCTTTCTATTCATTGTTCGAACGCACCGCTTTGAGAAATCTTGATTTCTAGCTTTTAACCTAGTTTTGGTCGAACGGACCAGTAATCCTCAAATATTCTGGAATTTGATTTGTTTTGTGAAGACATAGTTTTCCTACTCTATATAATAAAGCCTTCTCAGATGTTTTAGGTAAGGGGTTTTCATGCTATTGTATTTGTGTTAAGAGAGATTTAGGCTTATTTAGGGTAATCAAATTATTACTCTCTTAGAGTTTATTGAGTACCACACAATCATTGTTTAAACACTTGAAGCCTATTCGGAGGTTCTGGTAAAGGAGATCAATAGAATAATTTTTCAGAGGTTCTAAGGGAATTACTATGGTAATAGGCAAGTGAGTCACTTGTCTAGTACAAGAATGTCTCTCATAAAGGTCTTGTAAGTATGAACACCTTCTTTAGTAGATTAATTTCCTGAGTTTGGCTGCCCCAGAGTGGTTTTACTTTTGAAGAGATTCTTTAGAAGGTTTCTACTTCGTCACCAAAATATATGTGTTAATTGATTTATTGCTTTCATATTTTTGGTAAATGTTTGTGTGGTTACTTAATTTTTTTAATTCAGTGTTATTCTTGGCATACACCTATTTAATCCCCCTTCTAGGTGGTGTTTGAAGTCTAGTTCATTATTTTCACACATAAATGATCCCAAGCAACTTTGGCCTTGGCAAATTTTCAACAATCTTCTTGATGTCTTTAAATTACTGAAAAAGCTAACTGAAAAATATTTAGATCGTGAAAAGAAGTAATAATGCTACATATCATCCCTATATCCCTTTCGTATCTCTCCAAAACTGATGTCTTTTAAAATTACCATTGAATTTGTGATAAATCACTATTAGATTTTAATCTAATAACGATTTTAAATGTCATATCAGCTTTGCCTCCTCCGAATCAAACTTCCCAGGAGGTCACCTATCGTGATACTACTCCCACATAAGCACGTTTACCTTTGGATTTTTGATAAGTTTATAGCCATCACGGCTTTAAAGCGCATTGTATCAAGATGAGTGTGAATATACAGATAAGCATATCTCCATCCCCATACCCAGGCAATGTGGGACGTCACAATCTCCCGTTCTTGGGACCCAACTTTCTCGTCGGCGACCCTCATGGGCTTGTGCACACTCCCTCCATCTCAAGATAGGCTATAGCTATGATATCATATATAATAACCCGCCCCACCCTAATGACACAATATTGTCCGCTTTTGACTCCTCAAAACCAGACTTCCTAGGATGTCATCTATCTTGGTATTACTTCCGCATAAGCACGCTTAACTGCGGAGTTCTGATAGGTTCATGGTCATCATGACTTTAAAACGTGTTGTATCAAGATGGGTACGAATATACATATAAGCATATTGCCATCCCCATACCCAGCGATGTGGGACGCCACAAATGTCCCTCTTGTGTACCTTAAAAAATAATGTTTTTTAAAATTATTATTGAATTTATGAGAGACTATTATTAAATATGATCAAATGCTGATTTTAAAAACTACAACATTTTTAAAGGGATACAAAGAAGAGATGTAGAATTACTCTAATTTATATGTTTACGTGTTTTGACACTCAAACGAAGCTAACTTAGTGCTCCATATATGTTTTGACAGAAGGTTCCAAGTGTGGGCCGGTCAGATTACCAGCGCATTAACATGCAACCATGGGTGTAAAGCCACACTTGGAACCATCATTAATTTGGATTCTACCTGTATCTCGTAGTTCATGAGCTTAGACAAAGTACATTTTGGAGGGTATTTCCTTGAATGCCAGAATATATTTCAAAAAGAATAAAGGTTTATAAGAGACTATAGTATTTACATTTAATTACATGTGTTCTCTCAAAAAAAAAAAAAAATTACATGTGTTCTCTAATAACTTGGTTTCAAAATGAAATTTGTTGCCTGGATTGAGTACAAATAGAACATATGATCTCTGGCTAAATTAGTGAATTTTTAATTTAAGATGTATCTCCATTCGTATCATCAAACAAACAGTATGTGAATAGCTATTTTAATATATAAATTAATACAAGTTGTAAGCATCTAATTATTTAATAAATTTTTTCTTGCTTTATCTTTCTAGGTGGTCCCCTTTTTAATAAATTAAACACCTATTTTTGTTTTCTTTTTGGTTGAGTAAAAACCCTTCTTTAATTAAAACGTATGCGCCTAATTAAATAAAACCTAGCCTATGCTAGGGTTTAGGTTGAGAACAAATCAAATCGACCACAAATTAATAATTGAACTCAAATTTATCTCGTTTAATCAAACAAGCCCAAGCTGAATTGTGAAGAAAGTATTTAAGTTTGCCACTTGAACTTTTAATTTCTTGAAATTCCGGCCTTACTTTTAATAATTCGACCAATTATTAACGAGATCAGAAAGCAAAATAAAATAAAGAAGGAACATTAACGACAAAAAGCCAGTAAATGTCATCCTTTCATTGCTTGAGGACAACTGGGGGTTGGGAGTCGGGGTGCACAGGACCACTTGCTTTTTTCTTTTTTTGCAAGTGCTCCATGTTACCTTAAATAAGATCCTTTGAGGTTTCCATGTTTCCTTCCAAATCATAAGACTTGCCTCCCAGAAAAACATCACTCAAAACAGAAAGAGCTTCTTCTGGTTCCCACCCTAGTCCCCCGCGCCCCTCTTACATATCTCAAACAAGTAAGCTCTATAGTGTATTTTTGGATTATCTTGTGCTGATCCCATTTCCTACCTTAATCATGTTCTTCTACTGTTTTGTTGCTTTTATCTTTGCTATATTTGTTGTTCTATTTTTAGGTCTATATATCCTCGCCTTTTCTTTTACTTCTTTGTATTGTAATTAATTCTTACGTGTAATAATTGGGTTTGTGGATCTAGCAGAAAGTCCTCGATTGGATTGTAAAAGAGATCATAGTGGGGAGAGGAAAGATTGTGATAAAAAGGATTGACAATTCGACGAGCAGGCAAGTGACACTCTCCAAGCGAAGAAATGGGTTGCTCAAGAAGGCCCGGGAGCTTTCCATTCTTTGCGATGCAGAAGTTGGACTTATTGTATTCTCCAGCACCGGCAGGCTCTACGATTTTGCAAGCTCTAGGTATACTCTCTCTCTCTTCCAAAAGAATGCATTTTTTACTCGGTTGGTTATATATTACATGCTTTTCCCGCAACTTTTAGCTGATTCCGTTGGTGAAATTTATTGTAAATATATAGGATGTAGATTACATTCTCTATTGCACTAGTATATATAGTGCTATAAAATATTGTTGACTTCTTATGGCTTTCCTACTTGAATGATTCTACATGTACTATCCTGACCTTTTTTTCTTGGAAAAGAATTGAATCCTGCAGTAAACTGGACACGATGCTATGTCCCGTACAAGAACATATGTCCCGTTCTCTTTGTTTTTGAAAACGAGCTCAATCCTTCTACCATCGTCTACCGCCGTCCTAATGATAAGTCATTGATCGACCCCGCCAGTTTTTATCACCCCCACAGATTGCCTCACCATTGGCAATGAAAAAAAGAAGATAGAGGGTGGTTGGAGTGGGTTAGGGATGGCGTCAGAAGCAATTTTTTTTTTAAAAAAAAAATCAAAATCATGAATGAATTTCTATTAACTATCAGAACACTAGATGCAATAAGCATCCTGACAACAGAACCCTTACCAATTATCTATATACTCAAAACAGACATTTGATATCTCCTTTGGCACCCCATTTCAACAATCTATCACAAGGAAAAAGACCATTCTTCACTGCCAGCCATTGTAAATTCATGCTTTAAATTTGGGATTGCCATTGAAAACCAAATCAACTTCCACCAATCAACCCTTGGCTGCTTCTCCCTTTTTGCTTCCTAAGTTTCCCTAGTAGTGTACTTGTTTAAGTTTGAAGCTAACTATATATATATAGGAATATCACTACTTCCCCTCTTTATCATAGATAGCTTACTTTGAATATTAACCAAAATTTCGGACCTAGCAGGCAACCAATCACATTCTTCCCGTTTAATAACACTTGACTACTTTACATCGAGTTTCCCCCTAGCATCATATATAACTCGATAACCATACTGATGATAGAGAATACCATATGTACTAATAAATGTGTAACCCTTTAGGCAGAATTTGTGTCAAGAAATCTAATACGAGTTTGGTGCTTGATCAGAACACAAGGTGCCCATCTCTTTTTTTGGGTAAGTCAAAGGCCTAAAAGAACAAATATTTTCTGTGACATTGCTGAGTGATGTATAACATCATAGTGCTGTTCAGAAAGCCAAAAAGGACTACCATGGTTATGTCTTTTTACATGGTTCAAATAATTTAAATATATTCAACATGTAAGTATGACTTTGACCAATGTATACCATGATCTTGCACAACTTTCTATGTAGTCGATAGTAGCAGCTAAGTAACCCCCCATCTTGAATTGCTATGTGGAGGGAACTCTTTGGCTGCTACAAGTTTCCTTCTCTCTTAGAGGCATGAGCTCTTTTGTCGACAGGTATTTGTGTTAGCGTGTTAGCGAGAAAGATAAGGATTTATATATATGGTTCGGCAATGCGCCTACGCCCACAAGAAGAGTACCGCTATAATTTACTATTCAATGTCTTAGAATTACATCGTAACATATTTATAAGAAAACTTTAACTGTACGGACACTTTTTGAAAAACTCCAAAATACCATGTACGTACTGAGAGACAACTAGCCATCCATATAGTATTTCAGTATTACTCTCTGACTAAAAAAATATGAGCCACTTCTTCTAACAATTTCCACCTTGGCGAGTATTCATCCCTTCGAAGATAATCAAGTATTATTAAGCCTCTACTTGGAACTGATAGGTTGGGGATACCGCCTCTCCTCCTCTCCTCTCTAGCACCCGGAGATATTTGCCAAGTCCAAGCAATGTTTGAACTTGTTAGCGGTAGTAGGCTTCGTTAATATGTTCGTTGCATTCTCAGAAGTGTGAATCTTCTCAAGTTACAATTCATTTGTAATAATCAATTCCCTAATCTTGTGAAACCTCACATCTATATGCTTGGTTCTAGCATGATACACCTAGTTCTTTGCCAAGTAAATGGCACTCTGACTATCACAATGCAACTGAACTTCACCTTCCTGAATACTCAACTCCTTGGCTAACCCTGTGAGCCTCTTCCTTTGTAATCTCAGCCGCTACTATGTACTCTGCCTCACTCGTGGACATTGCAACTGTAACTGGATCATAGACCTCCAACAGATAGGTCTTCCTGCAAGAGTGAACACATAACATGTGGTCGACCTCCTATCATCCAAATTTCTTGCATAATCTGCATCTACATACCCCACAACTGATAAATCACTCTTCTATCTGACAAAGGTGATGTCATAGTCTGTAGTACCTCTCAAGTATCTAAAAATCTATTTTACTACATCTCAATGTTGTCTCCCTAGATTTGCCATGTACTTGCTCACCACACTAACTGCTTGAGCCAAATTTGCCCTGGTACATACCATAGCGTACATCAGACACCCTACTACACTGGCATAAGGGACCTTCGACATGTCCTCAGTTTCTTCAACTGTCTTTGGGCACTGTGAGGTAGACAAAAGGAGGTGATTTGTCAAATGTGTACTCACTGATTTCGCATTCTCGAAGCTTAATTAACCTCTTCAACACCTTCTTTACATAGCCGGCCTGAGATAGCCACAAACTATTCTAATAAAGTGACATATGTTCCTAAGCATGTGAGATGCACATGTTTTTTTAATAGCATGTGTTTCTCACTTGTTTTTTTAATAGTATTAATAAAAATACATGTGTCTCTCACATGCTTAGGGACACATGTCACTTTATTATAGTGGTTTGTATGAATTAACTACAAACTAGTTTGTAGCTAATTTTTGTTCACTTGACAATTAAGAACTCCTTATTAGTATTATTTTCAGTAGTGTGTGACACTAGCATCGACCATCCACACTATTAAAACCAAACAAAACATGTGTTGATTTTGAAGTCTACCTTGGATATGAGACTAAAGTTGCAACAACTTAGAAAATAATGATAATTTTGTATCCTCACGATTTTCATTTTACCTAGCATTATTGTTATATTATTATTTCTCAAATGTTAGGATTTCAATAGACTGTACATCATTTTTATCTTAAGAATGAATATTAGTTGTACAATTTTCCTTTTTGCCCTGCTTTGTAATATTTGTAAGAGAAATTGATGATCTACTAAGGGGAGTCAGTAAAAGATTGTGACGTTTTGTAGGATAAACTTCAAAAACTTTTGATTTTATATATTATTGAGGAGTAATGTAAAAAACTACATTTTTATCTTACAATTATCTCGCAATGCTGACATGACAGTCTCAACCAACCTTTATATTAGTCCTTGTTTAAAAAAAAAAAAAAAATTTAATGGTTGGTAAAGATTGTCACGTAAGCATTGTAGAATAGTTGTGAGATAAAAATATAATTTATAACATTACTCTATTATTGAGTAGCATTTTATACCAAAAAGAGTTAGTAAAAGCTTGTAAACAATATAATGAAGCACTTGGGCACCGTATATTAATAGAAAATAAAAACATGAATCATTGTTTGTTGAGAAATGCTACGTACACTTCCTGACATAGCATTGAAAATGACTATTGCATTTTAAATTTAATGAGAATTTTCACTACCACATCAAAAAGTGTAGTTTGAATCATGCATGTAGCATTTCTTTCGTTTGTTTCCATCCAAGTTGAGATGCAAACTATAACTTCAAGGGTTACTGAAGGTGCCATTGGAATAATGTAATTTTAATATGAAATATTTCTTTCAATAATTATAGTACGTGCTTGAACATTAGTCTCTTGACAACGCTTTTTTGGGAAGCTTTTTGCTTTATAACAAAAAAGCAAAAGCATTAACAAACAATTTCAAACACAAAACATTCAAAAATACTTTTGTCACATATAATACTTTGTCAACCAAAAAGCAAAACACATCATTTGTTTCATAAAGTAAAATCAAATATCTTCAAAACTTTGTCACTTCTATCATGTATTCCATGTCTCCAAACTTTGTCAATTATATCATTTATGATCTATGCAATATCAAAACCAATGCTCAATACTAACATCTCTAGACTTCTTTCTTGGGATTCTTGATAAGATCAGAATTAATAAATTTTGTTCAAGCTCAATTCATAGGCTAAAATTTCGGAAGTCACTTTTACTGCCAAGTACCTTAATGCTTTTAATCCTATGATCTATCTTAATAGTTGGAACTTGGATGGATTTAATCTATAAGTTATCGATGTAATTGTTTAGTTAATTAACTAAAATAGACCTTTTATCCCTTTGTATTTTGGTTATATTCTTCTTCTTGTTCTTAGTCATCATTTTAAATTAAGAAACAATTTCATACCTATCAAAAAGAAGAAGAAAAAAATTTAGGCTCCGTTTGGTTTGCGGAATAGGTCCTGAAATGGAATGACTATTCCTATGGAATAGTCATTCCTTCATTTGGTAAGAGCCTATTCATAGGAATAGTTATTCCCATAGGAATACTTATTCTCTTACGAAGAAGAATAGGTATTCCTTTTAAAAATGAGAGGAATACCTATTCATTTCCTGTAGGAATAGAATTATTGCAGTATCTTTTCATAAAAGCCCCTCACACTCCAACATCAATTTTTTTTTTTTAGTATTATGAAACCATTTGATGATGTGCTTTTCGTTTTTTTTTTAAAAAATAAAATAAATAAAATTGATGGGTGATATGATGATTTTGTTGATATGCCAAAAAAAAAAAAAAAAACTTGACAATTTAAAAAAACAAAAAAACTACGAACTTTTTAAAAAACTTGATAGTTTTTTTTTTTTTTTTGAAAAAAAAAAGTTATAGTATAACGGTTTTTGTTTAAAAAATGAAGAAGAAAACGTCCTCAAATTATATTTGTATTATAAGGGTATTTTAAGAAATTTGATTACAATATGATTCTATTCACCAGCATATTTCACTACTATACTAAATAAAAGAATATATATTCAGTGTTCTATTCCATCGTTACAACCAAACTAAGGAATAGGAATAACTATTCCATTCCACCTTCTTCTATTCCAAGGAATAGCTATTCATTTTCCTAATGGAATATTCATTCCGCAAACCAAACGAGGCCTAGTCTTTTATATATTACAATGAAATGAATGCAAATTTATGACGCACCATAGTACTTTCTCTGTCATGCACATAAATATAGTCCATTTATCCCATTTTTAGATATCCCAGAATAATGTTTATGCTCAAAAAATAAAATGCCTTTTATTATTTTCCTAGAATTACTTTTTATTTTTGCATAATTATAAATGGTGTAACGCTCAACAAAAGTACCTTGTTTTTCACCTTCAAGTAAGAAATTAAGGATAAAATTGGAAAACTACGTACTATATATAAGGGAAGCAAGTGAAAAGTATTTATTATTTTTTTTTTGCTTAAAACTAGTGCTTTTGATAAGATGACTATTTTTGCAGGACAGAGAGTATTTTATGTACTTATTGCAAGGTTGTTCGCAATAAGGGTAAAATGAAATTAACCTCTTAATTTGTTAAGTTATATGTGTGAAAAAACCAGTATACTTTGATGCTTATATACTTTATCAAACTTTACATTTATCTGCTTTAGATTATTACATTTTTTTTTTTTTTACATCAGTACTAATGCTGCAATGCAACTTGATTTTAGAATGAAAGAAACCCAAGAGAAGAAAAACCAAAAAAATATAAATGTTATTATTTTGTTTCCTCATTAATTGCAAGTGATGTAATGTAACCTTTTGAGATAAGGATTTCCTAAAATTTCTTTGAAATTTTAAATTTTTTCAAATTATGCTATTTTAGGATATTCTTTGTATCGAGCAGTTTGAAAAATGTAATATATTAAAAAGTAGACATGTTACTGAGGCAGTCAAAAAGAATTTATTTCCGAAAAAGCTTCTTTTTCATTTGTTAAGAGATACTTATTCTTTATAAAATCAAAATACAGTTTTTTATCCAAAACTTTTTTACAACATAAAATGCGAGAAGCTGATAAAAATATACTCAATTCTCATCAGTAACATACTACATTTTTAGTAAGTAACATTTTTCAAGTCATTCGATGTAAAGAACAACCTTCCGAAAAGAAATTAAGGATAAAATAGAAAGCCTACAATAAAGCAATAACCAAGTAATTAAAAAGCATTAATCACTGTTTTCTAAAAACTCTTGCTTTTGTAAAGTATACTATTTTTACAACACAGGACGCATTACTTATTAGTGTTGTAATTAGATTGTAAATTCAAAATAAGAAGAAGATGAATTTATATCAATGTTCAAATACAAGAACCATACTTTTTCCTTTTAGAATTAATTTAAATAAAAGTTATTTGGATGCTTGATTTATATCTACAATTACATTTCTCTTTTTCAGATAATTATTTTATTTTCCTATTTTACATTTGTAAGATTGGACAGCCAATGTTTTCTTTAAATTACTGCTATATATTTCCTGTGCTAAGTTAATGATGACAATCTGATCATGATCACTACGTGTATTATCAGCATGAAATCTGTTATTGAACGATACACCAAGCTAAAAGAGGAACGTCATCGGCTGCTAGATCCTGCTTCGCAAGTCAAGGTAAACATTCAAGAACCGCTACACCATTAATGATCTCTAGCTATGTCTTCCTGCATCAATATGGATTGATGTTTGTTATCTTTAATTATTCTAAAAATGATACTACGTACAGATACCACAAAATTAACTATCACTACAAAATAATATAATCATTTGTTTTAGTAAAAATGTACATAGCGTTTGGATCACGGAATTTAACATTCTCTCCCGGCATCCACACTCCTAAAAATATGATGCTTGAAATCTAAATTTTCATGTTTGGGAATGATTATGAATCTAATAAGGTTCTTGAGAATATTAGATTATCATGTTTGGTTTATTCATATGCATATTTGTGGGAATTATTTATTCTTTCCAAAATATCTTTATTTTACATGCATTTTGTCAAACTTTCCCTTACAATCTGCATGTTTTACTACCAATTCTTATAAATTTATTTTAAAAAAAAAAAAAAAAAAAAAAAACGTCTAGACTTTATCTATGTTGGCATTATCTTTATTTCCATCGGCCTTGCTTCCTTATTTGCCAAATTCTCTACTATATATGTTGTAAAATATACACAATATTCGTTTTATTATTGGTCATCTCTAACAAATATATGAAAAATTCGTGGTGATCAACTCATGGACATGAATTGACCAGGTGTATTTTACAATATTTTATTTTAAATCAAATATGTTTATGTATTAATGTTCTTCTCACAAAGTTGCTCGTAATAGGCATTTTTTTAGTAATTAAGCAGACGCCTAGAATAGTTTCTTCCTCTCTCTTTTTCCACAGAATAAATTGCAAACTCCCATTATAAAAGTGAAAAGCGTACACTAGTTAACCATAAATGTTTTGTACACATAACCAATAAAAAATACATACAAAAAAAAAAAAAAAAAAAAAAGACTACATTCCCAAACCAAGGGAATATTGATTTCATCCTCTCTAGAAGAGAATTCACATTCCCAACAAAGAGCATTTGGGAGGGTAGGAATTAATGTCGATTACCTCCACTAAAGTGCAAACAAATAAGGTAATCTTTTAGGATTATCAGGAATCCTAAAAGATTACCTTCGTCCAAAGCCCCAGTAATGTATAGGGTATATATCAACTCTTTTTTTATAACTCGTTATGTAGTAAAATTCGTATTACTCATACAATTTTTCTAATCCAAAAGTAAGTATGGATATTATTAAAATAAATATTTGAATGACTATTTTTTTTTTTTAATTTGTTCTTTTACTAAACATGTTTAGACTTTTAAAGTCTTTTCCAATCATTCTTCTATCTATATTATTGGAGTGGGAATCGATTTGCCAACAGCATTCTCCAAAATGACTTATCTTACTTCTCTTAGACACTGTATTGCCACTCAATCGGATCACCTTTCGGCAATTTGAAGGATTGTTCGTTACCTTCTTCCCCACTCCAATTTCGTTGCCTATAGATGGTAATAGAGTAGGTGGTCTTAATACATTCTACTCTGGGCTCACACTGTTTTAACAAAGCGGTAGCCTACTTTACATGTATTATTATAAGTTAACATTGGGCTTTTGTACCCTTTCTCTAAGTTACCCTTGGCTTCATCCTGCCATATTAATTAGAAAGAGTACTTAGACACCCATACCCGAGTCCGATGTAGGAGAAAAAATAAAGATAGATTTCATGTTGAACAAAGTCTCACCAAACGACAAAGGAGTTTGATAGAGTCTTAATTATGACCACCAAAAATAAAAAAGAATCGCACCTTGCGAAGAAAAGGCTTATCTCTATTAAGAGTATCTCACTCAAAAAATATAATCTTTAATTTTTTTCTAAAGTATTACAAAAGAACACTTAATTAAATAAACGAACAAAAACCTAACTCTAATTTGACTGACTTAACCAAGCCTATTATTGAATTACAAAATAACTAAAATATAAAATTAAATATTAATTAATAACCTAAATAAAACTGATAATCTAGATAAAACTAGAAGACCCTTTTTTTTTTCTCCTGCATCAGAGTCAATACAACATAGGACTTAAACGAAAGGTTCTAATAAAAACAATTTCTACCTAGCTATTGGCACGCAATCAGTGTGATCATCTTTGCTACCACGACAAGTGTTCAAAGAATTTTGTAGTGATTCTCTAACTACCAAAGACACCATTTACAAATAGAAATGACACAATAGCCCCACGCAGTCATTCTTCGCAACCCCTCAATTTGAAACCAATGAAATATAATAGTCTGTTGACATTGCGTTATGATCATACCCAAAGTAAGAGTGGTTTATTTTTCAAAGCTATAAAAACACCGAATTGGCTATAAATAAATTTATATTTGATTTAGAGGGACACTAATTAAGATCAAAGTACTGTGTTGCCACCAGATTTCACTACCAAAAAAAAAAAAAATCTAAAAAACGGTTTGGACCCGAAGAAACAAACCTAAAGGAGGGTCAATTAATAAATGTTTCAAAACTAAAGTTGTCAATTAATATTAGAGACATGCTACCTCTCCAATTCTTATTCATCTCCCATCCATTTTTTATTTAAACCAACCATTGGATCTTAGGACTCACATGTGGATCCTACAAATTCAATGGTGAATTTAAAAAAAAATATATGGATAGAGATGAATAGAAAATGGATGTGAGATGGAAAAATAGCAATTATCTTAATATTAAGAAAGACAAACCAACTAATATCAATCAACAAAAGTCTAAAAAATAAGTGCAGTAAATAAATGACAATACATAGGGATTTTTGTTGACGAAGTGAAATGTTTTTGAAGAATTCTTCAAAATAAAAACTACTCGATCCAAGGGCAGTCAGCCACCAATAAATTTCACTATAAAAGAAAATTTTGCAACCTCTTTAAATTCTCATAAAACATGTTGGAAAAATTCACCGATTTCTAATAACCTATGAGAAGCAAAAGAGGAAGAAAACGGAAAAACAATCTATCACAAAACACATAAATTTAAGTAGTTTATCCTCAATGGCTATATCTATTGTCTTACAGCAAAGTTTTACTATTTTCGGGAAACAGTACAATGGAGGCGTCAAAATGCGCATACAAAACCTTACTATAGAAGCGACTATTTAAAGACCCTCGGCTTAGGTTTATCAGCCCAAGCCTCCACTACATAGACTAAGCTTTATGAAAAATTTCATTTAAGCCGTATTCCTTCTTTGGTCGTACTGAGTCAGACACAAACCAAACTCCACATAACCTAACAAAACCTTTGTAGACTCAAAGCTAGGCTTGTAATCCTACAATTGACGGGGCAGTCGACCACCAACAAGGGGCAATCGACCACCAACAAATTCTACCATAGAAGAAGAATTTACAATATGTTTAAATACTCACAAAACCTTTGTAGACTCAAAGTTAGGCTTATAATTGCACAAGTGACACATTGATCTCCGCTCTAAAGCGGCCTCAGAACTTTGGCCTTGTTCTACAATGACTTTCCATGAATGAACTTGTTCGATCTCTTAAACTTTGGCTCAAATGAACTCACAACCCAAATCCTCGACAATCAAAAGGGGATTTAGGATTTCATGGTGGTTTGGAAACAAGGAGCAAAGTCGTGTAATACAACAATAGTATATATATATAATTATATATATATATATATATATATATATATATATATATAAATATATATATATATAGAGAGAGAGAGAAGAGAGAGAGAGAGAGAGAGAGAGAGAGAGAGAGAGAGAGAGAGAGAGGAGAGAGAGAGAGAGAGAGAGAGAGAGAGAGAGAGAGAGAGATATGCTTATAAATAAAGAATCCGAGTTTTTTTTTTAAAAAAATTAATTAATTTTTGAAAAAAACTCGCTCAGCGACTATCACGCAAGGATCAAGCGAGGTTTCGGGTTTTGAATAGGTTAACCTCTGAACTTGAACACTCAAGTGTGATTCAACTGTGAGTCGAGCGAGTCTTTATGAGTACAATTCTAAACAAATTTCGAACAGACTCATTATGGTTCCGCATGAGTTAACCTCCAAACTAGCACGCTCAATCGTGGGTCACCCATGAGTTGAGTTGTCTTCATAAAGTGCATGTTTGAGTCACATTAATTTTGAACTGAACTGAACTCTAACTCAACTAATATCAATTACAATTTATTTGACCTATGTTTTGACACTAGGATGTACCAATTCGAATACCAAACCAAATATTTTCAATAGACAACACTTATAGAAGTTTAAAGTAGAAACTTAATGAAGTTGCTAAAGTATAAGAAACATAAGAATAACAACAAACTGATTTGGTCAACAAATTATTGGAATTGATTCTTAATGGAGCATTTTAATGTAGGAAGGAAAATATGACATGCAATCTCATGTCTATATTTACTCACATAAAATCTTATGGCCTCAACACTTCACAATATTCAAAAAGTGCATCAAATTTGAAGTAGTACCTTATGGACAAGGAGCGTGATTTAAATATCTAGATTTAACTTAAATTCTATTTGGAAAAGAACATCTATCGTATGACACTATATTTGTTGTTGTACTGCAGTTTAGGAAACACATCCATCCAAGTTTAATTTAGAATTTATTTTGTAACCTTGATGAGCTATCTAATTAAATTTAGTAATGTCAATCTTACCTATCTTATATTATGGTGTATAGTTTTAACCTTTTTTGCTTTATCTTTTATACATGCTAGTTTTGGCAAAGGGAGGTAGCAAGCTTGAGGCAACAATTACAATACGTGCAAGAATGCGACAGGTAGAATCATTAATACATTATAATGATCTTAAATAATATATACATACAAGCTTGAAATTATAATTTCAAGAATTCCTTATTTAAAAGCCAATGATTCTACCATCCTTCTTATTAGGTAGGTAATCAAATATATCATTTTGACATCCAGCCATGATGACTATGGCTCATTCAATTCAACCCTAAAAAGCCTCATGACATCAACTACATAGACCAATTGCATTGACCCTTTTGATTCATTTTGTTCTATCGAGGACCATATATATATGAAAATGAACAAACTATCATCTCTATGCCCTTTAAGATCTCAACCCCACATTTTCTTTCACCTTCTCCTTGTTGTCTACAACTTGAATCATAATGCATCCCTTCTAGGAATAACCACCCTCCTCCAAAAAAAAAAAAAAAGATAGTTCTTGCATGGTTATAGTTTTATGCAAATATTATTATCAACACATACATTAAGTTGATAAGTAAAAATGTGACAATCTCTTTTAATAGGAGTACAAAAGTAAAATATAGCTTAGTTATAGACATATATTTAATATATATGGACCATACAAATAGATATTAGTGAATTGCCTATCATCTATTGTGGGCATGCTTTTATGTGCCTGGAAAAGTTTTTCTTACATGAAGCGAGGCCATAACTTAAAACCATGCATTTCCAAAACTTGACGTGATAAAAGTGTACAACTAGCACTAGTTTTTAGATCGCGTAGAGAGATCAAACCATAAAATAGTTTTTGTAGCTTACACGACTAAAAATGGCTTGTGACAATGTAATCCAACTAAATCCACATATCATTTGGTTCTCATAAGGCTTATTTGCTGGTTGCATTGCTGCCAAAATACTTATTGTTGCATGATGGATATTATTTATCCAATATAATTTCAAGGAAACATATCAAGTCGTCTAAGTACCACAAATCTGGTGTGATATACGCAGAAAACTAATGGGCCAAGAACTTTCTGGTTTGAGTATCAAAGATCTAAAAAATCTTGAAAACATACTGGAAATGAGTTTAAAGGGTATTTGTATGAGAAAGGTATGAACTCCTTATACCTGGTCAAATTTCCATCCAATTGTATTCAAGATCCCACCTATGTACAACACATGCATGAACCCTTACATATTTTTTTTTTCTCTTACAGGAACAAATTTTCACCGAAGAAATAAAAGAACTAAACCATAAGGTATAGCTAGAGGATTGGCTCAATTTCTCTATATTTTCATTTGGGACTAATTCTATGTTCATCACATAAATTTTATGAACTTCATTATAGGGAAACCTTGTCCATCAAGAAAACCTTGATCTGCATGAAAATGGAGATCATTTTCGTAAAGAAAAGGCAAAGTTGCAAAATAAGGTACGTATTTGAAAGAAACTTGTGTATATGTTAAGAAAAAAAAAAAAAACTATTCCATTGTAGATATTCCTTTTTTTTTTTGTTTAATGTTAAATAAGAACTTAAATAGCCATAATTCCTTTGTAATCATCTTGCAACTGAAGAAAGGTAGAGATTTTCATGTGCTAAGCCTGAATAGTAGCTTTGACTCTCAGGTCTATGAAGATAGAGAAGTAAATGAAGCAAGAATAAGTTCACATCCTCTATAGACTATCAACAATGGATCTAATGTTCATGCAGCTATCCATCTCCAACTAAGCCAACCTTAGTCTCAAAATAATGAAGCACAAGCAAAAGCACTGAAATTGGGGTATCTTTGTCAAACTACTTATAAAATATACAACTTTATTGAATACTGATCATGCATCCTATTTAAAATATCTCATCAACCTTTGCAACAGACTACAATTGCAACAATGAAGCTTGTCAATAACTGGGGATGGCTATCCATCATGCTCCCAACAACTTTTCACAGTGGAAAATTAAGCTTATACCAATGGGATCTCATATTTCAGCTAATAAAATACATTCAGCAGAATGACATTTGAGTTTGATATGAAATTTTCTTTCAAGAGAACTTAAAAATTTATCTAAGATCATCATTTCTATGTTATTTTATATAATAAAGCGTTACATGTTTTAACTGCTTGTTGGCTGTGAATTCAACCAACCTTTGGTTTATGAAGAAAAGATTAAAACTTTCATGCAAGATTTTCTTTTTTAAAGGTGGACAGATTTGAAGTTTTGTAAGATAAAGAATAAAGAAAATGGGCTTGACATTAATCTCTTCATAATTAATTTTTTTGACTTGTCAAATTACTTTAATATCTTTACATCACTTAAGCATAAATTACATCATTACACTTGTCTAACATACATCCAACTAAATAACATGCTAGGAAAAGACAAAAAACACATAAGTTTTACCATATTGATAAAACATAATATGACATTACAATTTTAACAATCCCCCTTAACACCTTGTTGTGTGACACCCAACATTTTTCTAAAGTATTGAGACTTATCTTTTGGAAGGGCTTAAGTGAAATTATTCGCTACTGGGTCTTCATCTTCTTCTTTTTTTTTTTTTCTCTTTATTCTTTATTCATTTCTTTTCTGAGGATGGTATTTTTTTACTGTCATAATCATTGACACCTAATAAAATGACACCAAATCAAATAAATACTAAAACACCCTATTAAATCTTATTTTCCACAAAACATCAAAACCTCTCTTTCCCATTCAGCCTTGACCCACCGCCCACAACGGTAGCACCACCGTCGCCTAAAGTTGAAAGTTGCCGCAGTGCAGCTTGGTCTAGCCGCACTGCGGTGGCTCCTAGTGTGGGCGGCAACTCTTAGCGTGGATGGTAGCGGATCAGAATGGGGAAGAGAAGGGTTTTTTTTTTTTTTTTTTTTTTTGTGAGGGGAAGAAGAGAGGGTTTAATATGATGTTTTAGGGCTTATTTGATTTTGTGTAAAATGCTTGTGTTACTCTCTTATTGGTGGGCACAAAAGTCTTGGTTTGTACGAACACCTTATATAAGTTATTCTCATTTTTGAAACATTCATTTTTCTAACATTTTTCAAAGGAGGTTTTTTTTTTGGAAAGGTTATGTGGATAGAAAGAGAGAAATGTGTGCTCTTGAGAGAGAGAAATGAAAAGAGAAACGAGAAAAATCTTTTAAAAAGAGACAGGGAGAGAGAGAAACTAATAAAAAAAATTGTGCATTAGTGAATAGTAAAAAATGCATTAACTTTATATTTATTTATTTGTTTATTTTTTGCATAGAGTGTTTTTTAAGAAATAGTTAGCTATTTTAGCTAATAAGACAAAATAAACAAAGCATTGGAATATATGTTCTTAAGCCACCAACTAGATCATAAATGCATGGTGAGGAATAGTTTTCCATGCCATGAGGACCAGTGCACTCCCACGCTACTTTGCTAGACAAAAGGTAAGAGGAGAGAGTTTTTGCTTAATAAATTCTATCAAAGAATATAATATTATTGGGCTTGAAGTTAATACGCGTTTATGCTTTGATAGTCTTCCAAATAGGAGAATTAGGCCAGGCCTAATCTCGTCCATCTATAATTAATAGCATGGGCCTTAGTTCTTTCCCCAACATAGAGAATTCAACCATGTTTGGATCTTCAAATTCACAACAAAAACGTGTTATTCAATGAATCAAGTATACTGGAATTACAAAGAAACATGCTTTTGAAGTTTAAACAAAAATGGGATTAGAACCTGCTAGGATGAATTACAAGGAAAAAAAAAAACTTAAAACTTCAATAGGACAACTACCCTATAAGACTTATCATTAGTTATATTTTATTTCACTATAAAAATACAATTGCACTCTAGAATTTATTTAAGAGAAAAATCATATTTAATTCTTAAGTTTTCATCTGATTTAAATTTAGTTTTTAAGTTTTCAATTTTAAGAATAAAATTCTTAAGTTTTACTCAAGTTTTAAAATTGGTCATTCTATCACTTTATCGTTAAAATTAATGATTTTTTATTTGTTACATGTGTCTTATTTGACACGTCAAGGTTTATATCAATATCAAAGTTAATGGTTCTTCTTTTAATGCTACAAATCTAAAAGATTAAGATGACAAAAAAAAATAATTTTTATTTTTGAAGTTGGGTATTTTATTTTTTGTTTTTTATGAATGAATTAACGTTTAATGATATGACATTGATATGAGTGCTAACATGTGAATTGAGACATAAATGATATATGACAAACCATTCATTTTGATGAAAAAATGATAGAGTGATCTATTTAAAATATGGGCAAAATTTAAAGACTATACGTTTGAAATTAGAAACCCAATGACTAAATTCAAATCATATAAAAACTTAAGAACTAAATATAATTTTTCATTTTATTTAATTACCTTAACTATTCAATTTTGCATTTAACTCTGCATGAAATATTTGTAAAGAATTAAAGTCAATTAAAATTACTGTCACTTTATTTCTTTGAAAAAATACATTTAACTCCTGAAGTTTATACGATTTTTCGATCTTCATTTCAATGTTTAAAAAGTAGCAATCAATTCCCACAAAATTTCAACAATTAGCAATTATGCCCTTCTATTAGTATTTTCCATCTTCTCTTATGGAAAATGACACAGGTGATATGCGTTTTTAATAGATGAAAAGTACAAAATGGCTCTATTTTTCCCGAAAAGAGATGAGACTTCTTTATTAAATTGGTGAGACTCCATTCTATGAGTTTGAGTGATTTGCACTGTTTCTCCCCTGTTTCTCCCCTGTTCACCGAGAATTTGTAAATTTGCTGCGTCAATGTGTCCTCATCTTCTAATTTTCATTATTTTTGTGACTTTTGGAAGGCTTTTAACTTTTAAGGTTGAGCAAATCATGATTACGCTAGGGACTTTAAGCGATCGAACTGCGTGCAATTCTTTTGGTTCAATAAAAACATTTTTGAAAAATTTTTTATGATCAAGCAAACCATCATTGTGAATGTGAAAATGACGCAACTTGAAATAATTTGTCTCATAGTTTTCAATTTGAAATAATTTGTCTCATAGTTGATTAATGTACACAATTTATTTCCAAAGACTTGTATAATTGTATTTAGGGAAAGAAACATGACATAAAAGGAGAAGCAAGAGTGTGTTTTTTGTTTCGAAGACAAAAGAATTTTCAAAATCGTTACCGAACGACATCTTTGGTGGTGTTTGATAACTTGTCAGAGCTATAACAAAAAGGTATTTAAAACTTCTTTCACATTTATTTTACATTAAAACAAACAAAATACTTTTTAAAAAAGCTTATTAAACACACTCGTGTAGAGTATAAGATAAAGATATAAATTTTTATCATAAATTAAGATTGAATTACCTTAAATTTAAGGATTTGATGAGATTGAATTATCCTAAATCCTTATAATTTTTTATTTTTGTATATTTGCATATGGTTCTAAATCACCCACCGCCGTTCATCTATTGACGTTGCTATATCACCATATATTTCTCCTCATCAAATAGGTATTTTCGAGTAGAAGACATTACAAAACTCTATTTAGGCAAGGAGAATACCACAATTTGTCGATCTAATCCTAATCAAATTCCTAAATTTAGGATAATTAATGATTTATATCCTTATCATATACTTTAATAACTCAAAATCATTTGTTGGCATAAAGAAAAGAGTAATACGAAATACTATATTTTTTTTTTCATGTTTTTTTATAAGATCACATATCTAATAATAATTTTAAAAAATAAAAAAATATAAAATGATACATATAAGCTGTAGCATTTTCTTTGAAAAAAAAAAAAAAACTTCAAAAACACCAAGTCAACGGCTATAAAATAAGTACGAAGAAGTCTAAACAAAAACAAACAATCATATGCCAAGTGTAACACTAAAATTGTTCATTGAACGGAGAGAAAAGCAACCGACATGTCCGAGTGCACAGATGACTGTAGAACTCATACCGCAGATGATTTCTGACCCTTATTTAATTCCCATTAACATGAGATATTTTCTTCTCTCTCTACGACGCCACGAATTTATTACAATATTCTTTCCTCTCTTTCTCATAAACTTTCACGTCGCTGCGTTTTCGTTGTAGCTTTTACATGTTCAACATTCTTTGGTTTCTGCAGTTACAACTTTTGATGTAGCGGTCTGTCTCTTTTGGCTAATCCGATGACTTCGAAAAACTGCTCTGAAGTTTTGACGAAGAATGGATTCTCTTTGATACTCTTCCTCTTCTCAGGTAAAATTAATGATGAATACTTTGTTTTTTTTTATCTTACCATTTAAATTAATATGTAGGATTTTGCGGTAAATGATAGTGTTGGGTTGATTCTATGAAGAACGATTGTAGCGTGTTCTTTTGTTTGATCATGGATGCGGACTTCTCTTTTGAAGCGTCGGTTTTCCTCTCCGGTTTTAGTTGTAAATCTCCGACTGTTCTGGGAAGTTAATATGACCGATTCTTAATCTTAATGATTTTGGTCTCCCATTTTGAGACCGGATTGTTTTGCTTGTTGTCGTAAATCTTGCATCGTAATGGAGATTTATGTATGTTTGGGAGTGGGTTATAAAAAATTGCTATTTGAAAACGTTTAAAAATTGCATTTTTAAATCATACAGAATGGAGTGTATTTTCAAAATTCAATAATTTTAAAGGTTAAATTGTAATTTTATTAAAAGTTTAACCACGTTTTTAAAAATAATATTTTAAAATTTCTATTTTGAAATCGCAAACTTAAATGGACGTTAAACGAGAAAATTATAATTGTCAATGAGATCTAAAATCTTCGGTGGCAATGAGTATTTATACATGTGCACATCATGGCCAGGAATAAGTTGCACAAGAAAACAGCTGATTTGTACCTTTTCCTGATCATTTTTTCCTTGAAAATTGGATTATATCTGAGATATGTCCCATTGGATTACTTTGTCCTTTTGTATATTTACCTAAGCATAGTTTATATAATTTTTTTTTCTCTGAATTAAACTTGCAATGAAAACATTTGTCTTTCTTGATGCTTCAAAGGAGATTTGCGTCCATAGTATTTAACCACTTGCTTAGTGGTTTCTCTCCATTAATTATTTGGATTAGGATGTTATTGTCTTTAACGGTGGAACATAGTTTTGCTTTTTCAACGTCTTTGCCAATGTTTATAATTCTTTATTTGTCTGGAAACAAAATTGATTGCTTGAGGTTCTTTTTGCAAATGCATGAGTGAAGATTCAAAATTGGAGGCATGGGAGTCTGAAAGCAATGGCATATATGAGTGCTTAAATATTTGGTTGAGATAGGAGGTCAAATAGTAGTTTGTTACGACATAGAGAAGGCATGTGACAATGTTAGTTGGGAGACAGCAGTTTATATTTTTGATCCTAGTGTTTTAGAGCCAATTTTGGTTGAATGAGATGGTTTGCTCGACCTTTTTGGTTGAATGGGGAAAGACATTCAACAAAGGCACATGGGTTTAATTTGCAGAGCTCTAGTTGAGCGGGATGGTTTGCTCGACCCTTTTTTGTTGAATGGGGGAGGACATTTAACACCTTCAGGTCAAATAGGGTAGTGAGTTCAACATAGGCTAAGGGAAAGACTAGTTCAGTAACAGTATTTATGTTTATGTGTTTCATGTTCAGAAAACGTTGAAATAAAAAAAGTCTCTCATTTTTAGATATTTAGTAAAAACGGATTTCTTGCATTAACAAAAAGAGGGGGAAAATTTTTAAAAGGCTCACATACACATACAACATGGTTAATTGCATTTCCTTACTGAACAAGGACTCACAGTTTCACTAGTAAATTGTTAAAATTTACAGTGGTAGAAGACATAGACTTAGGTGAGCCTGAGAGTTTGGACTACTATTCTTAGAAGTTGAAGAGGACATAGAATTTATTTTCAAACCCAGGCGAAGTCTGATAGAGGTTTGACCAGGTTTGGGTTGTAAGAGTATCTTTTGTATATGTTTAGTTTTAAGAAGTATGAAACAATGTAATAGTAAAATGTACGTATAAACAAAGTTATATAGTTATGTGAATAAATATAAATGAGGTTTTTAGTAGTGTTATGGTATTATTCTTATAGTTATAATTCCATTGCTATTCTTAAAGTTAAGTTATAGTAGTAATGCCTCATAAAAAAAAAGGTGAAAAGTTCGGGCGTTACAAGTTTCCTTTCTTCTATAGTTTGATATCAAGGCTATTCTCACTTGTATTTCGAGCAGTGTAGATGGAGGCCTAAGCCCGATAGACTCTCTTTTCACTCCATTGGTGTTGAGGAAGGTTCTTGGTTGAAAAGAGATTTTGAAGAGAGTGAAGTGTTTGAGTTGGTTCAAGCAATGAATGGAGATAAGGCCCCAGGGCCAGATGGGTTTTCCTTGGCTTTTATAAAGGCATGCTGGGTAGCTCTTAAAGAGGACATTATGGCGGTATTTAAAGAATTTTATAGCAAAGGGAGTTTTGCGAAAAGTCTTAATGCAACATTCATCCTCACTCATTCCCAAGAAAGTTGGAGCAGTAGATCTCAAGGATTTTTGTCCTATCAGCCTAGTGGGTGTTGTGTACAAGATCTTATCCAAGGTTTTAGCGAACAGATTGAAAAATGTGTTGGAGAAGATCATTTCTAAGTCACAAAACGCATTTATTTAGGGGAGATAGATTTTGGATTGGGTTTTGATAGCAAACGAGTGCATTGATAGTCGTCTTCAATCTGGGGCCCCAGGTTTATTATGTAAACTTGATTTAGAAAAGGCTTATGATCATGTGAATTCAGAGTTTCTTTTGTATGTGTAGCAAATATGTGGTTTATGGGGGAAATGGAGAGCGTTGATAGCTTTTTGTATCTCAACAGTGCGCTTTTGGATCTCAAATGGCTGAAGGGCCGTCGTCCTTTGGTGGCGGGGTGAAGGTTTCCTGCAACTTTGGTGGTTTGGGTCTTATGCCCATCGTGGGTGGACATCACCGTTTGTTTGCGGAGGTGGCTTGTGCAGAGGGGAAGTCCAGTGTACCATTGGGTAAAGGGAAGGAGGTGCAAGCCTTCGAACCACTGGGTAAGACTTAGCACGCGCCAGATGCTAGTTCCGGGTTTTGAGGTTCGGCTATCTCTTCTTTGCGTGTGGCAGAAGGTAACGTTCTAGAGCCTGTTTCTTTCCCTTCTGATGATTTAGAGTCTGCGCATGAGGCAAAGAGTGTAAAGTTAGGTTTGCTTTGGGCGTGGAAGCTCAAACTTGAATGACTAAAAGGGGAGGTGGAGCGTGCCTTAAATTCCATGTTTGAAGGACTGGAATTGTTTTGGCCGGATCAAGACTGGGCTTCTGAAAAGGCCATTTTGAAGCGTAAACCTAAGACTTAGCCCAAGCCTAAGTTTAAGCCCAAGCCGGTGAAGTTTAGGTCTTTCAGATTGTTGCGCAAGCCCAAGCCCACTTCTACGAGGTTGGATTTAGTCATGGATCTTGGGCCTGTTCGCAAACCTAAGAACAAGGTCAAATTTTTCTCGGGTTCAGATGAAGGTTGCGGGGCACCGAGCCTTCCCAACTGTTCTAATGCTTCGCCGGAGGTGGTTCCGTCCCTGGTCGCTTCGCTGGAGGTGGTTCTTCTACCGGCGTCCGAGTCTGAAGCTGTTCGACAGGTTGGGTTTGGCACGGCGTGCCCTGGCGAAACCAGTGGTTCCTCTTTCCTTCCTGGGCCAGAAGTTTCGTCGGCCACTGCCAAGATCTCGCCGGAGGTTGCACAGATTTTGCCGAGGCAATGTTCGGTACCCAAGCCCTTGAAGTTCTACAACCGTAAATACAAGGCAAGTAAGCTATCACTTACGGATGATTATCTCATCATTGAGGCGGTATCTGCGATCAGGGATCCGCCTGGTGTGCCTCGGCTCGTTGGGGCTGCTTCTTCTCTGCCGTCTGGTAAGATCGGAGCTCTGACCTCTCCGAAGATTGTTCTCGTCCCTGCAACCCGAGTCCCTCCGACTAGGGGTTTTCTCTGAAGGGGATTTTTCAGGCCGAGTTTTTCAGTTGTGATTCGGGACTATTCGCCTGAGCCAGTCCAGGCTTCTACGGAAGCAATGAACAGACCCTAGGCCTTGTTGGTCGAATAGCCTCTTGCGTCAGTTTTGGTTGAACACCATGGGGTTCAGGTCGAGGGGGAATCTGGGGTTCAACATGTAGAGGAATCTGAGATTGTGCAATGTGTGATGGAGATTGGGCCTTTATTGGGAATTTTTTGTGGAGGAGATGAGAAACAGTTACTGGGTCTCTTGTGTGACCTTGATAAGGTTCATTGTCAAGAGATCTCGGCTACTCGTTCCAATCATGGTGCTAAAGGCAGTAGGGAGCTTAAAAATTTGGATTGTTACAACATTTTTGAAGGTTCTAGCCGTGGCAAAGGGAAGAGGGCTTGTTCAGTTGTCTAAGGGTTCAAGTTGTTTTGTTGGGGTTTTTCTTGTAGTTGTGGTGGGTCTTGAGGGGGTTTGAGGGTTTGAGAGCTGCGGGTTTGAGGGTTCCCTGTGTTTGGGCCTCTTGTGTATACTGCCTGTGTACTTAAGGGTGCCTTACGCTTTTTTATAAATTTTTTTACTTATCAAAAAAAAAAAACAGTGCGCTTTTCTGTTTTGTTTAATGGAACTCCTTCCAGTTTCTTTAGCAGCGATCAAGGATTACGACAAGGAGATCCCCTATCCCCTTTGCTTTTTGTGAATGTTATGGAGGCTCCGAGTAGGATGATAGCGGTCACATAAGCCAGGAGTCTTGTGGATGGTTTTTCCATACTTTGATCTTTTGTGGCACTAATGATGAACATATTCATAATCTGCAATGCCTTTTTCTATGTTTTGAATCAGTCTGGAGATTAAAAATCAACTTGTCTAAATCCCAGATTATTCCAATTGGTGAGGTGGATGATATAGACAGTTTGGCTAGCCTCTTTGTGTGTAGGGTGGCTCGGCTGCCAATGAAGTACTTGGGCCTTCCATTGGGGGCTCTACTGCTATATGGAATGGTATTGTTGAGAAAATAGAAAGGAGGTTGGTAGGTTGGAAGAGGCTTTATTTGTCAAAGGGAGGGCCGTTGACTTTGATTAGAAGAACTGTCTAATTTACCCACTTATTTATTATCATTGTTTCCTATTCCGGTGGGTGTGGCTAACAAGATAGAGAAACTCCAAAGAGATTTCTTATGGGGTGGTCTTAATGAGGAGTTTAAGTTTCATTTAGTTAGGTGGTCCCAGATTTGTTCTCCTTTGCAGTTTGGTGGGTTGGGAGTTCGAAATATGTGTAAGTTTAATCAAGCACTGTTGAGTAAATGGTTATGACGTTTTGCTATGGAAAAGGAAGCATTCTAGCAGTTGGTAGTGGAAGCAAAATATGGTTGTTTGAATGGAGGTTGGTGTTCTAAGGAAGTGGAGGGGCCTTTTCGTGTTAGAGTGTGGAAACATATTAGGAGCGGGTGGGGTGTATTCTCGAGCTTTATTACTTTTGAAGTAGGAGATGGTTCCCTTATTAGCTTTTGGCACGATGTTTGGTGTGGAACTCAATCTCTGTAGGACGCCTTTTCGGAGTTATTTCGCATTGTTTTGTGTAAGGAGGTGAGGGTTTTAGATTAATGCAGATTTCCAGTGGGGTTATTCATTGGAATGTACCTTTTTTACAAGCTGTAAGGATTGGGAGGTATAGGTGGTGCTTTCCTTTTTTGGGATATTGTAATCTTTTAGACGGTGACAACGAGGGGAGAATTGTATTTGGTGGATTTCTTCATTTCCTTGGAGGAGTATCTGAAAAGTTAAAGTTCCTATGCGAGTAAGCTTCTTTGTATGGACGACAACTTTGGGTAAGATCCTGATAGTGGATAATCTGTGAAAGAGATGAGTTTTAGTGGTGGGTTGGTGTTGTATGTGTAAGAAAAGTAGCGAATTGATAGATCATCTTTTTCTGCACTGTGACGTAGCACATGATTTATGGAGTGTGATATTTTCTCTTGGCGTTACATGGGTTATGCCTGCAACGGTTCTAGATCTGTTAGCTTGTTGGCGAGGTTAGTTGGGTACTCGTTCAGTTCTAACTGTGTGGAGAATAGGCCCGTTGTGCTTAATGTAGACCATTTAGAGAGAGCAGAATGCCAGATGTTTTGAAGATCATAAGAAGTCGAAGAATGAGTTCTTAAACCTTTTGGTCAATTCACTCTTTGTTTGGACCGGGGCTTTTAATATTTATTCTTTGTCTAGCTTTTCACAATTTGCGGAGTTTTGTTCTTCTTGCCTTTAGTAAGGCTTTTCTTTGTATACATCCTGTGTATGAGGGTTGCGCCCCTCTGCTCTTTTATATGATATGAATTACTTATATAAAATAAAAAAGAGTTGAGAGAGAAAGAGATGTGGAGAAAGTGAGTAATAAGAAGATTATTACTTAAACCTACTTAACCCTACTTCCCACTTTTATTTTTTCTACGGCAAAAAGACTAGTATACCTTCACGTGGTATACTTATTATAATAGTAACCTCTCCTAAAACCTTAAACATTTTGCTTCAAGTTGGAGCATGTATGTCATATAAGTTTAGCTTGAAACAAATACTTCAACCCATAACAACTCAAGGAATTTGTAAAAGTATTTGTTGGTTGAAGCTTAGACTTCACAAATGGTTTAAAAATATCTCTGCATAGTATCTTATCCCTAATGAAATAATTGTTAAACTAAATACGCTTGGTTCTTCCTTGAAAAATAGGACTAGAAGTTGTATGATCGGCCGCTTCATTAACTCAAAATAACTGAAGAGAAGTTGGAGCCAGAAAACTATTCTCCTAAAGAAAATGTTGTAACCATGTTAATTCACTAGAAGTGTGCTCAATTTCCCTATACTCAGCTTCTGCACTACATCGTGTTACCATTGTGTATTTCCAGCCCCATCCCCTGGAGTGCTGATATTCGGATCTGCAATCCTCCTGTTTGGTAGTGGGTGGCGGATATTATCTGTTATCCGCTACCTATGTATATATATATATATATATACACGTAGCGAATAACAGATATAAACGTATTTGCACGTTCCCTTTGTGTCGCTCAAGTCTGGTGAGAAGGTGGTTGTTCCCTTCCCTTGCAAAAGGTCCCTTCCTCGCCCTCACTTTGAGCTTGTTGACCGCAAAAAGGTGCCCTTGCTCTCTCTTTAAGAGATTCTGATTTTGCAATCATTAGTTTTGTATTTCTGCTTTCTTGTGCTCTGCCGTAAAATTTTCTTATCTCTGAAATCTTTATTTGAACTTCATTCTTGAATTGCCTTTGCCCAAGAAGCTGATGTTAGGGGCAGGTAGTAAAAAAAAAAAAAACCACCTGCTTGTGGGTGGTTATGGGCGGAATCTGCCCATCGCTTAGGGTGGATGCGGATGCAAAAAAACCGTTGTTCTCCACCTGTATATGGTGGTATATGGCGGTGTACAGCCCTACCATGTACGATTAGCTCCTCCACACACGGGGCACAAACCACCCGAGCAACTCATGCACACATGGTCATTGCTCCACCTCGCCACGCCCGGCCACTCCACTGCACTACGGATGGTCACCTCTGCATAACAACTTTGCGGTCACCCTTCGCGCCACCATGCATGGACTCAGATCTCCCACTCCTGGTACAAATGTCAGCAAAACCACCACACCGCTAGACATGGTATACCACCTTACATGGCACACCAGCATGGCCACCTTTGGATAACACTGCCACGCATATACCACCGAAATTACCGCGAGCAGCCCACCTCCTTGCACTGCCACAACCGCACCGCGCCACGAACACCGCCACGGTCCACACTTGGCTCCACAGCAATAGCACCACCACATTCAAGCGCCACGCACGGCACCACGTCGCACCCCACAGCCAGCACCATCACGTTCATTGTTGCAGCACCATCACACTGGGTTCAAAAACCTTGCACGTTTTTTTTAACAAATAGGGTAAAGAGATTAGCTAGTGTTTTTTTTTTTAGGGTTTAACGAAAAAAGAAAAAATACAGGATAACTGAACTAAGGGTGGGCAGATTAACTGTTTACCACCTACCGATTGCCACCGAACAGCCACTGATCGCCAACTGACTTCCGGTGGTTGGTAGGCGGAATAAAAATACTATTTCGACGTCGGTTTGGTTCGGTAGGCAGTAGAATTTTTTCTTCATCGGTTAACCGAACCGAACCGATCTTTTATTTTTTTTATTTTTAATTTGGAAGGAAACAACGTCGTTTCATTTCAAATGAAACGACTAAAATGAAACGACATCGTTTTGAACCCTATACACTATATATTCAACAATTTTTCTTTTTTTTCTCCTCTAACCTAGTAATCCTTATTTATTACCTCTCTCTTATCTCTTACCGAATAACTGACTTGAGCAACCGAACCGATTAACCGACTTAACCGACACCCTATTAACCAACTAACCCATCAACCGAAAAAAGTCAAAAATATTCCTTGTCGGTATGAAGTTGGTTAACCAATCGATTTAACCAACTTCCACGGTTCGGTAGGTGAAATTGCTCCTACTGACACCGACTGAACCGATACCCATCCCTAAATTGAACGACTTTTGATACCAAATGATAGGAATTGAAGGGTTTCTATCTCTTGAAAATTAGAAAATAAAGAGATAAGTCTATCACTTCGAGGGGATCGAATCTCCAAATGATCATTTTGAGGGATCAATCTTGCTTTAGGCAATTTTGTATTTCTTTTATATTCCTTGGCCATGCGGCATCTAAAATCTTTTATGGGGAAGAATTACACTTATTTTGGAAATAGAAATAAATGAAGATTTGATAACATAAAAGGAAATCAAGGAAAGAACAAATAAAATTAGGAAATAAATGAAAATGTAATAAGGAAATAAATGGGAAATGGTGGGTTTCCTAACATAAGCCCATGTCCTGTCATCATGGTGCCTGAAACCTAACCCTTTTTAAGCCTTAGATTATAAAGGGTTTCCTTGCTGACCTTAAAGCATTTTTTATTCAAATCAGAATCTGACCTCATGAAAAAAAATTACGACCTGCTAAATCTCCTTGAGAACTGTAAAAATACTTCTCGATCTCCTAAAGAACTCTACTTTTAAGTGAGAAAACATTGCACTAGATAGAAAAAAAAAAATTGTCTTCATCTTTCTTAAGGTAACCAACAGCAATTTCGTTACTGTCACAATAATTATAAGAGGGCAGAGGCTCTCCCTGTCTTTAACCTCTGGTACTTGCAAGATAACCTTCAATCCTGTCATTCACTATATCAGAATAAATAGGTGACCTGATGCAAGAGTTACTTTGATTGGTCATTTGTAGCAGGCATTTCCAAGTATTCCAAGATTCTGGAAGGAAATTCCATTTGCCTATGTTGTTACTCTAAATTTCACTTTAATGGCACACTTTAGAACATCAATTGACTATGCGTCGGTGCGTTGACTTGGCGTAAAGTGAATCCTTTGATCTTTTGACTATGATATTTGTAACACATTTGTTTAACTGGTTGCAACAGTAGATAGCTCTCAATTGTCATAGTGTTGAGGGCACCTTACTTCAGGTTTTATAGTAACTTCTGTATTGTTTACTTCATTTAAGCACTTTCCTCGAACTATCTTTTAAAAGCTTATGCCACGCTTTTTCAATGAGATAATCATTCAAATCACTAGAACTTGGCACTTTGAATCCCCTTAAATACTGCAAGGAAACAAAGTTCATCTCTATCTGTGTCTAATGCATAATAAACAAGCACTTCCCATCTGATTTGTCATAGGCTCAAACCAAATAGAATGTCTTGGTGATGCTGTACTAGCCAGTGTGTCTAATTAACATATTCCTAGCTAAAAAGGGAAAAAAGGAACTGTTCATAATTACACGTTCACTCATTGCCATGCCATCTTGTGGTCCTGCAGTTTGTCTGTGTGATTGCATTTGACAGATGCAATGTGCATTATAGTGACTATGCTTTCTTTAATTTGACTTCAATGATGAAAACTGATTCCCAAACTATGCTGATGGTTTTAGTTTTACTATTTATGTTCTAAATTTTTGGATTCTCAGCATGTCTTCATCCTTTATTATTATTACTTTTATATGTTACTATTTTAGTTTTGATACATCGACACTTTGGGCTTGAATACTCATAAGCTGTTGTAAGTGTAATTTTCATTTTTCACGTTGTCTGAAATTTCTATTGGCAGAAAAAGTAAGTTAAACCAGTTACCTTTTTGGTTGGCCATAACATTGTAGGCAGCAGGGATGATAAAAGAATGTAAAACAGATGCCAAAGACATGAATTCCGGCCTTTGTTCAACATACATACTAAGGGATTGCTTGACCAGCACGTACATATAAGCCATGTGGGTACTCTAAAAGAATCTTTTCAGGGTGCAAAGAGCTAGAATTGCTTGCCTCTGTTCACTTAACATGCAAAGGAACTTCACAAAGCACAAAGATGCAGTGCTTTTTGCTAGACATGGCTATAGGGAATTACATATGACATTCATGGGGAATCATCCACTTCTTGGGCAGTGAGTTTCAGAATTATTTGACTTCATTAATGCTTATCTTCTATTTTATAATACTGGGGCACTGATTAGCATACAGTTAACTTACTGAACATGCTGGGGCAAATTGCATGAGATTACTTGGATGATGTTCAATGCTATAAAATTAGGTGCAGCACACCTGACTAGTGTTTCTGACAGCTATAAAGGTTGTTTTTTCTCACTTATTTTTTATTTACCCTTGTCCTTGTAGTGTTAATCTTGGCGCAGGATCTATTGCATAAGTTATGATGAATATATGCTATTGTCTTACCCATGTTGCTCGAGCATAATTTATGATGAACAAATGCTGTTGTCTGATCCATTTTGATTATCAACTCTGTCAGATATTTTATGTTAATATAATGTCTCTAGATGGAACACGTTAATGTGAAAGTAATGAATAAAATAAATTATTAAGTACTAATTGTTCAAAGCACAGTTTTCTGCTTCATTGGTATTCTACAGATAGTTTTAATTGACTATAATTTTCCTGTCTCTGAATGGGTGGCTATCCCTGCATGCGTTGCGTGCTTGGACATCTTTGCAACTACATTGGTGGGCTTACAGCATAAGTGAAGCATGACAAATCCAGAAACTGTGTTTTTTTAAAACAATTTTCAGTTATATTTTATCTTATAAAGAGTATGTCCCATAAATTTCATTCATGCGGTTGTTTTACTTTTCTTTTCCTTTTACATTCTTTTTTTTCTGAAATTTTCATCAAAGGGTTAAAAAACTGTTGTTACTGAAAAGGTCATGAGCAATCTGAGAGTTTCTTGTTTGAGATGCTGATTAATCTTGACCAAAACTATATAGGTACCACAACTACACCAATAGTTCTTTTGAGTGATCACAACAAATTTTCAGACAGCTGGAACAACACATGGCATGTGTCGTGCTTTCCCCTTATCGCTTAAATTTACATGGATGGCTGATTTGTCTTATAGTTTTGTGGCAAACTTCATAGAACATTTCATACAAATTTTTACAGTCCTGCTTAATTACTGTATCTAATAGCTGAAGTACGAAATCTCACTGTTGGAAGCTTGATTTTCCGCTGAGGCAAGTTATTGATGGGATAATGACAGATAGCCATCCAGAGTTGTCAAATAGACTTGCTAATGCAATTGTAAACTGTTGAAAATTTTGAGGAGACATTGATAGGATTAATATATGATATAATTGCTTTAGCACTCTTAAGTTGTATATGGCATGTCATTAAATTGAGGATATACCTCAGTTCTATTGCATTTTGTGGTGCTGCATTGTTTTGAGGCTGCGGCTGGCTTAGCTGGAGATCGATGGGTGTGTGCAGATCGTGTCCATTGCTGATAGTGTATGGAGCAGTAAGACTTCTGCTTGCTTCATTCAGATTCCTTACTCCATAAACCTGAGATGCAAAGCTTCTTTTAAGCTTGGCTAGAAGAGAAACCTTCACCTTCTATAGTTTTAGGATGAATACCATGAGCCTTATTGCTAGCTTATTGGTATTCAATTGGGTTCTTTTTTTCCCTCACCGAAGGTTCTTGTCTGTATTTAAATATTGAAAGAAAAAGAAAAAGATGTACTTAAATCAATACCTTCTTTTTCAATTCCACATTTTCTTCATGAATAAGGTCTATCTTCTTGTATAGTTCTGTATTTTCTTGATGAACAAGATTTCCCTACAATGAAATGAAAGAAAGTTAGCAGATGAAAGTGGAATTTGAACCTAAACATGAACTAGGAGAAGTTCAGCCTTTTTTTTCGTGGAAAACCTTCTGGTTTAGTTCTTTTATTTGATTGGTTAATCTATGTTCCTGCAAAAAAGAATAGCTTCATCAAGGTTCACACATGCTATTTATACATTGATCATTGGATTGCTGGAGTAAAATTTAAATAAGCTAGTGTTCTCATACCTTCTTCATTCGGATACCCTTCAAACTCATTTCCAGTTGAATTTCTAGATTTTGTAGATCTTCAACACTTAAACCAGAAAGTTCATTGCCCATCAATTGCCTGCATGTATCATAGTTTAAGTGTAGGATACACTCAGGCATTTGTTCATATAATCTCACTAAAGAAGGAGCTTTTTTCATTGTTACTGTACACGCAGTTAAAATTAGGTCTGCTTGTTTAGGACTATGAAGGTTAGATTTTATGTTAGCTAATTCAATGTCAAAACTAAATTAGGTCTCCTGGAGTGGTTGTACTTTTTGAAAAGTTCCTTAAAAAGGTTTCGACTTTGTTACCAAAATATCTGTATTGATTTCTTGATTTTGGTATTGACATCTGTAGTGGTCGGATTTAAAGTTGATAACCTTACTTTGTTTATCTAACCTTTGATATTGAGATATTTGCTGAATTGTTACAACTTGGGGTCTAAATCTGGAATTTCACTATGCATTGCATGTGCCAAATGCTAGTTGCTATCTATAGTTTAGTATTTGTTTTATTGAGCAGCAAATGATTATACCTGTGGCATTCTTGCAAGTACTGCAGTTGTTGCCTCAAGGTTGCTGCCTCCCTTTGCCAAAACTGTCAAGTAGAAAGCCAAATATTAGTCTATGGAATATAATCCAAGTGGGACTGCATGATTAAATCATTAAAACGGAGTTTAATATAGAACTTAAACTAAATTCTAAAGTATTTGATTGAGTATATGTTGGTCAATTACTTCTGAATTAGTAGTGATGAATGACTGGAAATGGAGTTAAGGGCATAAAACAGATAAGGTAAGAACCTGGACTGGATGCTGTACTTCAAATTGCTTAGTTTGCCCTGTCTCACATACACTTTTGCATTTATTTTTAACTCATGGCCTTTCTATAATAGTGGTATGGTATTTGTTATGGAGGAAGTCTGGATGTAACTTTTAAGAAAGTGGTGTTGTTGATGCTAACAGAACTATATAGAGTTGGAACTAAGAATGAATATTGGAGGTATTAGATATGATCATAATATTGGGGTTGTTACATCTAAAAGTAAATGTAAGGAAACAGAAATTCCATGATATGTCGAAGCAGCTAGCCTGCATGATGTAAAAGATGAACATTCTGTTGTCCTATATGTCCAACTTAGAGATATTTTCTTCTTTCCCCTTTGGGTGTCAATAAATTTGATCTTGGAAGGCCTTTAGATTCCAGAAATTTTGTCTCACCATCATCTATCATTGCTAGGATGCCTTTACGATCCTATAGTCATTCGAAATAATCTTTAATGCATTGATTGTTTTTGTTTGTTGCCTGTAAATTCTAACACCAAGGATGTGATTTGATGTATAGTTTGTCTAGTATACACGTGTGAGTATAAAAAGGTTGAGTTCCACATGGAAAATATGTCATATGAGTGAATGGTTAATATGATATAGTTAGACCTAAACTCATAAGCTTAAGTTTTTGGGTTGAGTGGTGTCTCAATATGTTATATTATAGTTTTACCATAGGACTCCCCAAGGCATTAATCTCCCTACCAAGGGTATCAGAGCCGATATTGGTGTGTGGTACGATGGATGATGGTGGTCCCTTTCACAGTTAAAGTGGGGACGATGCATATCGCACAAACAAAGTGTCCTTGAAGTAGGGGCCAAAGTACATGAAGCAGGCAAACCTACGTAAAACACAAGTGATTTTGGAGATGAAAACTTCCGTTTAAGGGAGAGTATAGCGATGTGGTGATAGACTTACACGTTAGTGGAAGATTGTTGAGTATACAAGTGTGAGTGTAAAAAGGTTGTGTCCCACATTAAAAAGATTTCACATGACTGGGTGTTTAATATAGCATAGTTGAGTTCAAACCTATATATTTAAGCTTTTGGGTTGAGTAGTGTCCCAATATATTATATTATGGTCTCACTTAGTCCGGGCTGACTAACAGGGCGTTGGCGGTTGGCGGTTATTGGCTATAACCGCAACCGCAACCACCTTAGGCGGTTACTCTAAAACCGTAACTGCCATCGCACCGTTTAGGGCGGTTAGCGGTTGCGGTTATAACCGCCGGTTAGCGGTTATAAACTTACAACCGCCCTACTAAACCGCTTTTGCTAAAATTGAGATTTTTTGGGCTTTTTTTGAATTTTGGGCTGGGCGATTTTTGGGCTCATTTTCTTGTCTTTTTCAGGGCTGAGTTGGGCTTAAGCATTATTAAAAACTCAAATTTTTTTGGGGCCCATTTTTTTGTCTTTTTTAGGGCTGATTTGGGTTGAATATCCACGACTTTGTTTGCACGAATCTTTCCGTTTGGCATCCAAGAAAATGCAAGAAAACACAACCCCCAACTCTGCCAGTGCCATAAAATCCCAAGCATCATTTTAATTTTTCTACGTATTCTACGCAGAAACACACACAACCATTCGGCCCAACACCACTGAAAACAGAACACACACACACAACTGAAACCCATAACACAACAAACCCATAATCAAAAACCCACTCGGTTAGCAGAAATTGAAGCAGTCAGAGGAGTTTTCGAAAATTTGAAACCCTAAAAAAAAAAACCCTAATGAAGAGGAATAAAACCTTACCTGAAGGCTGAAAGTGGGGGAGAAACCTCAAACGACCGTGTGCCGTGCGGTGCGGCTGAGCGTTGGCCGTTAAGAGAGTGAGGAAGAGACTAGGGCTACTTCGGCTGAAATGGGGGATTTTGGATTTGGGTTTTGGAAACAGAGATGAGAGATGAGGGAGGACTGCGTGCGTCGTGTGGTGGGGGAAGAAACCTCAAACCACCGTGCGGTACGGTTGAGCGTTGGCCGTTGAGAGAGTGAGGGGAGACGGTTGCTTCGGCTGAAATTGGGAACAGAGATGAGAGATGAGGGGAAGGGGAGGACTGCGTGCGTCGTGTGTGAGTTGTGAGCACTGAGGCTTTAATCAGCCCAACAAAACGACGTCGTGTCATTAAAATGGAATATATATATTTATTTAATATATATATATATATAATATATATATATATATATATATATATTAGTTATAAAAGGCGGTTAGCGGTTTTTTCCACCGCCTTGAAGGCGGTTATGCGGTTATACGGTTAGCGGTTAGCGGTTAGCGGTGGCGGGACGGTTAAAACTGCCCCGCCATTTCAGCCCTAGTCTCACTTGAAGACTTCCTAAGTTGTTAATCTCCCTAACATAGTTAGTTAACAGGGTAGCGGTCACGATTCTGTCATCTTCTAGAGAAGTTCCTTTGAGCAGCTAGTCATTCTAACAGATTTAGTGTTCTCAGCTACTGATCAGCCAAGACAAAAAAAAAAAAGAAGAAAAACTATCTTTTAATGTAATTGCATCAAAATTTGCTACTTAAGAGTCCTATCAAAAGCTTCTTTTTCGCATAAACATTCTACTGCTGGAATTCTATTCGTATTATGCAAATGCAACAATGAAGACATTAGATCGTGAGCATTGATGCAAACAGACAAGTATGCACAAGATAAAATTTCAGTTTCTATTGCCTTCGAATTTACAGTTCCATTGCCTTGGAAATTACAGGTTTTATGTATCCATTGTGTCTCCACCTTGAGATTCATGCAGACCTATGTGTCACCTATTGGATGGATGTAAACCTGGTTAGCATCTGTGTTTCTCTTTTCGCCCTCCCTCCTCCTATACAACCTTGTATCGTTAAGGATATATGTCATCTTTAACACCCAGATTATCATCTAAGGCTTAGTCAAAGAGATGCTGCAAGCCTGCAACTATATATGGGGATATACATCATCATATTTAACACCCATATTTTTTTTTTTTTATACCTCACATATATTTAACACCCACATTGATTACTCATTTGTAACTCTACCCACAGTTTCATGCAGGCGTCACATAGCATGAATTATCATTTGTTTCTCCTAATCATTTGCGTGTTCAAATTTTCAGAAAAAGCTTGAATTCTAGTGTATCCAGCTACATTATTTTCTCTAAAAGTACTTGAGATATTAAGAGTGTGTTTGGCTCTGCGATTTCGCAGGCCAAACTGGTGTTTTTTTTTTAAATCTCAAAAAGTTTATCGTTTGGGAGTGCGTTTGAAAAAGAAAATGGCAAATTGAAAAAGTAGAAAAATTCACGTTTTCAATTGAAGGCCAAAGTGCAATTTTACTAAATACTTAATTATGATTTTTTTTTTTAAATTGCATTTTTGTTAACTTCGTTTTGAAACCACGAAACCAAACAAACACTAATAAAAGTATTTACAAGCAGCAGCTTCAGGCTTATTGGCTTATTTACTGATAAGATAAGAGTCTGCCTCCTAGAGAAGCAACTTTTCTATCCATGCGACGGAGGCAGATTTACGTGGGGGCACATGGAGGGTGGGAGGGGATGGGCCCCCCAAGTCCTCAAGATTCCATAGTATCTTTCATATATTACCCCCCCTCCCCAAGAGAATAGAAATACTGACCAAATTGGCCTAAGCAACCGCTTTATGGTTGAGCTCTCAACTTCTAAAAGAAATGGCCTGAGCTGGCTTATAAAGCTTAGTGGCACTTTATTCCTCTTTCAGTTTGACTATTCTTATGCTATGCAAGCAATGAAGTCTATTTCATGTTTAGACTAATTGAATGCATTTTACTGATTTATTTGTTATATAATGTCCTGAAAATTTTAAAAAAGAAATGTTTACTTATCAAAAAAAAAAAAAAGTCCTGAAATTGATGCTATGAAGAAATTCATGTAGCATTTCACATTGGATATTTAGTTCTTGACTGCCAAGTGTTCTCCAAAAAAAAGAAACGTTTTGCATTTCCATACTGTTGGTGTTATGTAATTTGTTGCTTCTACATATTGTAGATATAGATATTTATGCACTAGTAAGGCATTTTTGGTTGTCAAAATTTGAACTTAAGACTTTATCCCAATGCACCCATCTTTTTACAGATTCAACTAAGGCCAAAGGCATTGTTTCTAAATCGTATAATTTTTGGAGAATTAACAGAGGGCAACCAATGAATGCAAACTGAAGATCTCTTAATAACAAAAAGACAATGTAAATGAATAAAAATGGCTGAAAAGAAGTCGATAAAAAATAACATTCATATGGATTATGCATTTTATAGTCATTAGGAAATCATAACAATTTTTTTGGCTCTGACATTTCTTGTAGTTTTCTTGATTTATTTTCTTATGTGCTTCTTTGGTGGAAATGTTAGAGATTTCTCTCTGTCTCAGGCATTAATTTCAATTTAAGAATTACTTTTTGAAGCACTTCCTTTAGTTTTAGACCGAGAAAGATCTCGACTGACTAATAAAGAGCAGGATAACCTGTTATTCTAACAGTTTAATGTAGATCTAGAAATTTTTCTCTAGGGAATCGAGAAGCCTTTAATGAATTTGATGCCAGTTATTTTATTCACCATTTGTGAATTTTGTACTAGTCTTTTTCCTTCTAAGTGTACACATTGTAGTGGTTGTGAACAGTTTTCTCCTTTCTGCCTTGTTCCCATTGTCTATTTGTTACTTGGGCCGTACCTGGTTTGATTTTCATACATACATTAAAGTTTGTGTAGGTTTAACAAATGCCGCATCTCATGAATACAGTTGAAAAAAGTGATATATATTAATGCCTAATCAGAAACTAATTTATAAGTAGGGTATCTTTCTTATATTATTGATATAACTTTTCATTTTTCGGGGTGGTTCTCATGCAGCAGGTTATCTCTATTCATATTTGATTATCAGCCCTCTTCTTAGTAGTACTTCAATTGTCTTGATCAGGCAGTAGACTAGTTAAGTGCTTTTATGAGTTAGACC
>FXXK01000547.1:163791-185540 GCA_900184695.1 Betula pendula
TTTCTTATATTATTGATATAACTTTTCATTTTTCGGGGTGGTTCTCATGCAGCAGGTTATCTCTATTCATATTTGATTATCAGCCCTCTTCTTAGTAGTACTTCAATTGTCTTGATCAGGCAGTAGACTAGTTAAGTGCTTTTATGAGTTAGACCTTTTGTATTCTTCGTCTTTCCACATTGGACAGATCTCCTAGATATGACATCTGATGGACATAGGTTACTGCAGGATATTGGCTAGCTCATTCTATGACCAATTTCAAAACAGAGTCTGGGGTGTTTATTTTCTCTCCTAGTGTGGCTTTGTGCTCTGTGATGGCTGTTTGCAATCATCATCAGGAAAAACAAGTCCCATCCTCTCCCTCTCTCTCTCTCTCTCAAGAAAAGGCTCTTTCAAAAAGAGTCAAGTGAGGCTATTGAATGTAGTGACTAATAATATGTCGGATGTGGATCGTGTCCCGACAATTTTCATGTCCAAGTTACTTACCAAAAGAGAAAGGGGGAAAAGAACAAATTTTGGTTCCAAGGTGGTACAGTAGCACTTGACTTTGATCAGTCATTATTGCTGGAAATGCCTTTCCTTCACCACTATGCTAGAACACTCCTGATTTCCTCGAAGTTCATATGCTGACTGTTTTATTAACATCTTCCATTGAAAGGTAGTTTGTTGTCTTGGACAAATGTGATGTACTTGCAATTCTAATGATATTGTACAAAAGTTGCTGGGAACCAATATTTGAACACTTTGACTTCTATTGGCTATTTGAGTACAGATTCCCTTTTTATCTTGCTGTATCGTAATGATGTAGCAAATCTGTGGCTGAGTGATTGATTCCAATGCTTTTAACTGAACCCCCACCTTGTACTCATATTAATATTCTAAGGTGTATAGAAATTCATGATTTTCAATTTCTACTTTTTTTTTGTATTTGTCTATCTTGTTTGCATTTTCTTTATAGCTAGCTATAGTAGTTGTCCTAAAATAAAGTGTTCAGTATTATCAGAACTGTTTGAACAATTTATGGAGGTTAACATAGTGTTGAAGAAAACTATGAATTCTGATCAGGCTGTCAAATTTATTTCATTACACTTACCATGATCGAAAAAGTAAACCAAGCTATTGCTACCGGGGTGAGTTAGCTGGACAAATGGTTCTTTTGTCTCTTTGTTACTCTATTTGGATGATATGCTTATTGTTGCTAAAAGCATGTTAGAGACTAATAGATTGAAATCTAAGTTGGTGATGAGATTGAAATGAAGGAGTTGGGCACTGCTAAGAAAATCTTAGGAATGAAGATTTACAGGGATAGAAAAGGGGAAAAGTTGTTCTTGTCACAAAAAGTACATCGTGAAAGTACTTGAATGCTTTCGTATGCAGAATTCCAAACGAGTGAATACTCCACTTCCCATTCATTTCAGACTTAAGCAGCTCTATCACCGTGTGGAGAAGAAGTTCATGTCACTTGTTCCTTACTCCAATGCAATTGGGAGCAAATGTATGATATGGTTTGCACTTATTCAGATATTTCACAGGCAGTCAATGTTGTTGGTTGCTACATGGACAATCTTGGCAAGGCTTAGCTTATTGGTAGCGGTGAAGTAGATACTTCGTTATGTACGAGGCATTACAAATGTTAGTTTGGTCTATGATAGAGGTAGTGGTATCGGTTTTAGTGTTATTGGGTATGTTGATTTAGATTATAGTGGTGATCTGGATAAAAAGAGATTTATGACGGGTTATGTTTTCATTATCTTGGGGTGTGCCACTAGTTGGAAGGTAATATTATAGTCAATAGTTGCTTTGTCTATCACAGAAGCATAATACATGGTAGTGGCAGAGGCAGTGAAAGTAACAATTTGGTTGATATAGGTTTGGTTGGTGACTTGGAGTTGCAAGAAAATGTGATTGCAGTCTTTTGCAATAGTTAGAACACAATTCATTTGAACAAAAATCAAATGTATCATGAGGGGATCAAATACACTAATGTTAGATATTATTTTTATGAGAGGTTGTAACACAGGGTGATATTATAGTGAAGAAATTGTCACGGCAGAATATCCAACGAATATGTTGACTAAACTAGTTTTGATTCTCAAGTTCAAGCATTAGCTGGACTTGATTGATGTTTGTAGCTAGTAATTACCTTTTAGGGATTTTGGAGGAGACGCTGTGAGGAGACTTTACATTGGGTACTTGATGAAACTCAAGTAAAGGTGGAGATTTGTGACGTAATCAAGTCACACGTCGATGGTACCCAGCGTTATTCTCTCATTCTCCAAGTAGGAGACTTCTTTCGAGCTGATAGTGAATTCTTGTCCCATTAGAATTAGAATTATTTCTCTAGCCGCCTTTCACATCCTATAAAAGGACCTACATTTGGCCAAAAGCGACATGTTGAGAGAGAGAAACAGTGAGAGAATTAGAGAAATATTTTTCTTTTAAGTGAGATTTTGTGTAGTGGGGCTTTTGATTTTGAGTGGTTTTCTCTTTGCTATTATTTGTACTCTTTCTTTTGATAGTGAAATTTTCTTTAGATCATCTTCACTTGTGGATGTAAGCTTTGAGAGCTGAAAAATTAATTTGTCACAAGATCCAAAAGACGATGCTGCATCTGTAATCTGTAAATCCAAAAGATTACACTTTGTAATCCCCTATTACCAATTTACAATGGTTTGTTTCTGATCTGTTTCTGATCTGTTTCTGATCTGGCTTCCACTGTATGTGAGTTCTCCTTAATCAATTGGTTTTAATCTGCGTGTTTTAGAACATTGCTGATATATTATAGATGGTACTGACTGTTCCATTTGCAGCTGTTCCCATGTTACTATTTCTGCATGATTGTTCATATACTCACAAATTTCATATGATACCTTTGATGGTTGAAACCATCTATATTATTATGTGTCTGGTTGTTGATGTTTGTTCTTTATAAAGAGAAAAACAACCTCGGCATCTTAGTTCTTCTATTGTTGGTTTTGTTGCTCGTGTTCCTCTTGGAGCAAAACATGACAATAAGAACATACGCCTCTATTGAATCAGGAAATATTTGACGAAAATTAAGCAGTTCACGAATAATTACCGTGACTTCAGTAGTAGGATTGGGGCGCATGTGTAGTTCCTCGTTTGCTTTGTGGTAACGCCCAGTAACAGATTTCATGCTGGTAAAAAACAGAGTATCATCGTCAAAGTAACATAGCAAAGAACTCTCATTGGTTATTGACATAAGACGATAAAGATTATCACTAATTGAAAGCAGTACAAATTAATTGTACGGTTGATATTAAAATTGAAGAGATGGAAGAACAAAAAAGAAAAGAAAAGGAAGAGGGTGACAAATACAACTAATACAATCTGTCGAGTGTTTTGGGTCTTAGCAGGTTTGTGTTAAATCCCTTTCGAATCAATGAGGAATTTAAGGGACTATTGGACGTGGTTGAGTTTTATTTAGCCAGATGTTTTTGTGGAGGGATTTTGACCAATAATTTAGGAAACAATTATTGGTCGAAAATGCAAGGACACCCCACATCTAATGTGGGTGCAAAAGGTGAGTCAGATCACTGCATTACTTTCATTTATTGACAGCATACAATTAATATATCAAACGACTGCTGTTGAGGGTACAAAATGCTAATAGAGATGTGAATTTCAGACACGAATTACATCAAATTTGTTGATTAGAATCCTTTTTTTTTTTTGTTTTAAATGTAAAACTTATATTTTCAAATATAAAATGTTTTTTAAAAGAGTAATGCTATATATTACACCCCTATCTTACCCTTATTTAACTGGGCTGATGTGGCTGCTCATCAATCCTTAGATTAGTTATTGTTAAAAGAAATAATAATAAAAAATAAAAAAAATCCAAGGGTTGTGAGCACTATTACATTAGCCCAGTGGAATGACAGTCAGAAATGAGAGTGTAGTGTGTGGTATTAATCTTTTTCATTGTTTGCTTGAAATCCTTAAAATGATATTGGGAAAAGTTTCCTTTGTTTGGCTCACACTGAAATCATTAATCACCATGTCTATCAGCTCATAATCTTAAAAATAGAAATCACAACCCATAAGCCCAACTCACCGCCGGCCATTGCTACCCGAAACCTCTAAAAACCCATCTCCTTACTATCTCACAAATTATCAATTTTTTCATTACAATTGAAACAACCCAAAGTTACTCAACTAAGTAGGGCATGAGGCCCTTGGGAATTCGTAAATTTGACAAGCATGCCTAATGTATAGTGTGGCATAGTGAGATGTATAATATGCAACCATTAGAATTCACAACTCTTTTATAAATTCTAAAAAAAATTATGAATTACAGAGAAATTGAAAAAACAAAACTCTCTCAAGAGTGTTCTTATTGATAAAACTGAGAAAATAACATCAACTAGGTGGTTGGGCCGTTCTTATTGTGCTTAAATAATAGTAGAGTCGCATCCCTAAAAAGAAAATTACAAAATTATCATTTATTAAAAAAATTGCAAGTTAGATCGACTGAACTCTAGGTTATTTTTTCCATGGAATTAGTCGCAAGTTCGATCAAACTCCCGATTGTTTCTTCCATGGCATTAGTCGCAACTTCGATCAAAGGTCAATCAAACTTCCTGAACCAAATTTTCGGATTTCTATTGACGGTCTATTTTGACCTAGTAAACATTGAAATTGGAAACTTTTCATGAAATACAAAATTGTAACCTTTGAATTAGTTTTCCAATTGAACCAAGCTTTCCTTCCTTTGACATCAAAATCACATAATATGACCATTTTACTAAAACTAGTTTGCTTGTAAAATGGTCTACATCATCTTTCCTGGGTTAGCAAGAATTTCACCCTCGAATTTGCGCCATCATTGACGAATTGCCATTGAAAGGAGCCAAATATTTTGTGGCTTTGTAACACTTACGAACTTGAATAACTATACCCTTTACCTTTCATATCCCATCCTTTGGAGCGTCTTTGTTCAACTTTGATTCATTACCTTCCACCTTCAATTCATCAACAGTTCAGCACATTCCCACACTCAAGTCCTCCATAACCTTATGTTGTTGTCCTGTTTCTGGAAACTATGTTGTCTTTTGTTCTAGAAAATCCTCTCTACTGAAATCTGATGGCATGTATTGTCCTTTAACCTATTTATTTCTTGCAGCTCCCAATTCAATTCTTCTACAAGTTCTGACACCTCATCCAATAACTTTTGTTAAGAGACTCTTAGCTTCTCCCTTAGAGCATCTCCAATAAGAGTAGCTGAAATAGCTACTGAAAAAGTATAAACTTCTATTTTAACAACTCATTTTTTATTCACACCCCAACAAACATCTTTTATTCCACCATCTATTTTCTTTAAATATTAATTTTAATATTTTATTATTATTTTCTTCTCTTTGTCTCTGTCTCTCTCTCTTCGGTCTCTCTCTCTCCAACCCCATCAAAGCCCTCTAGATCTTGGACGAGCAGAGCTTCATGGAATATCTCTCTCAATCACCCCTAGATTTATGCCACCCCAATCCAAACGCCATAATCAACCAAACAAGAAAAAGCCCAAACAATCACTCCTAGATATTCAACATTTCTAATTCCTCTTCCCTTAAAATACAAACACAAACATGCATTCTAAGCAAAATGCCAAGCTCTGACTCTTATTCTTCAAGCTCAAACCTCAAACAAAATGCCTGTGGGTTAACCTCAAAACACAATACCCACTAAACCCACGCACAAAGCCCAAATCACATTTCCTATAATGCCTTCCTGGAGCATCAACACGGACTTGGATGACATCGACCTCGGAGGACCAGGTTGTTTGGGTGAAGGACCCACCCCTCCGACTTTGGCTCCTCTAGGTTGTTTGGGTGAAGGAAGAACTTAAGACCATAGAGGGAGAGAGAGGAAATGGGGGAGATTAGACGAGCGAGAGAAGAGGAGAAAGACAAGAGAGAGAGAGAGAGAGAGTAAAAAAATGATATAAGGTACTACAGTAAACTTTCAAATGTGAAAGTTTACTGTAGCAAATTTGATGGTAAGCATTCAAAATAAAATGTCTACTGGAGATAAAAAGTAGGTCATAAGAGTTAAATATAGCTAGTATGCCCCACTTAAAAAAGCACTGTTGGAGATGCTCTTAGAAGGTTTAGGCTAAACCTCCTTACTAGGTAGGAGTACAATCTTCACCTTATCATACACAATGTTGTAGGTAGTAGTCTTCTCATCATGTGTTGCTGCCCTATCAAGCTGCCATGGTCTTCACAAGAGAAGTTGACAAGCATTCAGGTTGACAATATCACACCACACACTATCTTTATACTTGGACCCAATGGAAAAAGGACACCAAACAACACATAGTGATAGTTATATTGTTTTGTTTCTTGATTCTTGCCAACTTGTAGGGATTAGGATGTTTCTCTACCTCCAACCCCAATTTCTTGATAGATTCCTCAGAAATTATGTTCTCACAATTCCCTTAGTCAATCTACAAGCCTACATACCCTACCCTCAAGAGTATAGTAGACTGAAAGACATTGTTGCGACGCTAATCATTCCCCTTAGACTTACTGAGTGTGAAGAACATTTGCCTCATTACAAATAAAGGTCCATCATCTCCCTGCACATACTTTTCCTCACATTCCTTTTTATCATTATGCCCTTGTTCAATTTTAACCAAGTCATAATCCCCAGATTCTTCTTTATCAATTAACAACCCTTTACCATAACAGCTTCCCTTCCTACAATCAACCATCCTATGACCCATTTCACCAATCTGAAAACACTGTGGTGGGCACTTGTTGAAGCCGCCTTATTAGGATGCATATTCACTTGCCCTTTATTTTCCTTATTATGTGTAGGCAGTGACACCACAATGATTAGGTTGTGTAGGGTTTGTTGGACTGCCACCACTATTGTGTCCTCTTACTACACCCCATGGATTCTTAGCTGAAGTCTTTTCTAAGTGTAAGGCTCGTTGATGGGCTTCAGACACATTTATAAGGTCAAAGAAATTTAGAGAATCATGAAATCGTTGTCTCATACCACCAATATACCTTGAAATCAATTGATATTCTCATTCTGCAAAGTTAATGCATGCCACAAGTCAATAGAACTCTGTGGTGTAGTCATCCATAGAACATTCTCCTTCCTTGAGATTTTGAAGCCACTAGTACATTTCCCTCACATAGTTAAGGGGTAAGAATGCCACCCTCATGTGCTTTTACAGTTTTTCGAAACTGTTCATCTTTGACTTTCCTTGGTAGACCTTGCCTTGCATCACTTGCTTCCACCATGCAGGGAATTTCTCTCTAAATGTGGTTTCCACCAAAGAAACTTTCCTATCATCAGGGACTTCATTGAAATCCCAGATCTCCTCTACAACGGCTCCCTAATCTAGGAATTCTTTGGGTTACAAACAACCTTGAAACTCTGATATGTGACGTTTGAACCCTGTCTCACATCTGCTAGCATTGTTGGCCACCATGGGATGCTCCCTCCTTACTCCCTGCCCAACAAACAGATTGATGAGTTTTCCCTTGATGCTATACTCGTTACCCTCATCCACAAAACATGGATTTGGTTGAAAGCAACACCCGTTACCAACAACCATGGCAAAAAATTGATCAACAAGTGCATCAAATCGACCGCTAAATTACTTAAATAGATTGCCAAATTGCTCAAATTGATCTCTAAATCGATCGAATCACTCCTCCATTTCCTGCAAACGTGTCACACACATCGGCAATTGTTGCATGTCTTCCTCCACGTGCTCCTTTGTGTGCCTTGGTAAGAAAGTAGATGGGCTCTAATACGAACTAATGCAGTGCATGTTGGCTTTGATATCGACAGATGCACTAGGGAATAGTCAAAAGCAAAAACACTCGAAGTCGCAATTCTTTAATAAATCCTAAATTTTTTTTAAGAACTATAGAAAAAAATTAGTTCTATAGTTAATCCCGCCATTGCCTATTTCAGTGAGAAGTTGTCAAGGTCCAATAAGAACTATTCTACCTATGACTTGGAGTTCTACGCCATTGTCTAGTCTTTGAAGCATTGGCATTATTGCCTAGTGCAGAAGGAGTTCATTCTTATCACTAATCATGAAGCCCTCAAGTATATCAATGGCCAACAGAAGCTCAACCGAAGACATGCCAAATGGATTGCCTACCTTCAAGAGTTCAATTTTTCCTTATGGCACCAATCAGGGAGCTTGAATCGAGTTGCTGATGCCCTAAGTAGGCAAGTTGCACTTCTTACTACTATGCATACCAAAGTTGTGGGTTTTGACACCTTCCAAGAGTTGTATACGGAAGATCCTTCTTTCGGGAAGATATTGGCTGAGGTGTTTGCAGGTAAGCGTAGTGATTATGTTATTCTTAATAGTTATCTGTTAAGTGGTTCACAACTATGCATTCCAGATAGTTCGTTGAGGGAGCAGATAATACGAGAGTTGCATGGAGAAGGTCACTTTGGACGAGACAAAACTTTGGCCTTGGTCTCATCAAACTATTATTGGCCCAAGTTAACTAGTGACGTGGCAAATTATGTAGAACAGTGTTTTATTTATCAAAGGTCCTAGGGAGCCCTCACAAATATTGGTCTGTACACCCCATTACCGAGATGTGATCCAGAATGAGTTTCTGGACTTCATTAAACGTTTGATGATCCTCATCAAACGTTCGATGTGCGAGTATGGGACGTTTGACCCTCTTGGTCAAACGTTCGATGCTCGGTCAAAATGACCTTTTGGGTTATTAGAAGCCTATGATTTGTTTAACTCAAGACATAAGACTAATGGTAAGATCATTTCTTAGATACGAAGGTTGGAGACTGCATGGAAGAATATTTGGTTGATTCACACGACACAAGTGAGTAAAAACTTACATGGATACTTGTTATTGTTATACTTTTATGCATAGCATGACTATTTTGATGTATAAAACATGCATGTTTACAACTCTCATGAAATGCTTATTTCTTCTTAAATGTGAACTTCATTTGTAAAAACGATTGTAATTAAGAAAGATAATGAAATAATGAATTGTGAAAGTATGCATATAAAAGAGACAAAGATTAATGTGCATCGTATGACATGGTTGCACCGTCTTAGATCGGAATAATGGTCATGAGCTTACTATTATTACGGGTTGATTCTATGGTCAAATAGTATTGTTTTATGAAAAGGGCCTTGGATCCAATGGTTTAGTTTGTGACAGCGCACCATTCTTTGAGTAGGTCACAAATTACGGCTTAACTAGTCAGTGTGGGCCACCTGAGGTCAGACTTGGTTAGATTGCTAGTGTAAGATAGTACGTTCGTGCAATGTCCCAGGCACCCAAATTGTACCAAATGTCCTTTTGGATGCGCTAACCCTACTGAGCGGGGCTAATGTCTCAAATAGACCATATTGTTAAGATATCACATGTTCCTCTTTACATTATGTATTATAAATATATTGTATCATGACATGTTTTATGCTATAAACTGAGGATAACAATGCTTGTGTTTATCAACTGAGTTCATAAATGATAATGTGTATAACATGTGCATTATTACTCACTAGGTCGTGGACTTACTATTGTATCTTTTCCACCTATACTCTTATGCGATTTGTTAGTTAATACTGAAGATGGTTGTATATGGGATGCATCTGGTCTGTCTGGAGGATGTCCTTCAGGTGATCTTTGATCATCTGGAGCCGGTGTGGCTAGCTCGCATATGATTTGGTGGAGGGGATCGTTACAATGATATGATTGACATGATTTATGAAATGTATCTCGAGCTGGAGCCCAACTAATTTTGTATGGATGATATGTTAGTATTTTAAGATGTAATTCTTATGTCATTTTGATGACTGGTCTTTTGACCCTAAGATTTGGAGACATTAGAACTTATGATTATCTATGATATTATGGTTATGTTTGTTGTGCTATTCTGGTATTCTTTTATTATGGGTATTAGTTGCTATCTCTATCATTTATAAATGACAAGTCTTCTGCCGTAGACTCTCATTTCCTCTTAATGAGAGTATATGATCTCTGAGTTTTGACCTTGGAAGAGTCAAGGCTAGGAGGTATACCGCTAAGTCATTGACAAGATAATTAATTTTGTCGGGGCATTACAAGGATACACTCAGATCGAGGGAGTAGGTTTGATGAAACTTTTGCTCTAGTCGCCTGTCTGGAATTTATTCTAGTCTTACTAGCCATAGCTTGTCATTTGGGATTCAAACTCTACTGAATGGAGGTGAAGAGTGCCTTTCTAGATGGTTTATTGCAAGAAGAAGTGTATGGAGCAGCCTAAGGGATTTCAAGACCTTTATCATCCAAATCATGTGTACAAGCTCAAGAAAGCATTGTATTGGCTTAAGTAAGCACCCCGAGCCTGGTATGAGTGACTCACAACTTATCTTTTAAATCATGGTTTTATAAGAGGACAAGCTGACTGAACCTTGTTTATCCAGCCAAATGGAAAGCACAAATTGAATGCTTAGATATATGTTGATGATATTGTTTTTGGAGTTACGATCGATTCCCATGCTCATCAATTTTCTAATGTAATGAAGAAAGAGTTTGAAATGAGTATGATTGGTGAACTCACCTATTTCTTGGTCTTCAAGTCAAGCAATCACCTGAAGGCATCTTCATATCTTAAACAAAATATGCTCGAGACTTGGTCAACGATTTGGTTTGGATGGAAAAGGACATGCTCGTACTCCCATGACTACCAGTGTGAAGATGAGTGTTGATCTTATCGGCATCAATGTCGATCAAACACTGTATAGAAGCATGATTGGCAATTTTTATATCTCATTGCTAGCAGGCCAGACATTTCCTTCAGTTTAGGAGTTTTTGCTCGGTATAAATCAAATCCAAAGGAATCTCATCTCATAGTAGTCAAAAGAGAGTTTCGATATATCAACGAGACTGTCAACTATGGTATATGGTACTCCAAAGACACCAATCTGGAGCTTGCTGGATATTCTGATGTTGACTGAGCTGGTAACACTGACGACAGAAAAAGCACTTCAGGGGCTATTTTTATGTTGGCACCAATCTTGCTGCATGGATGAGCAAGAAACAAAATTCTATTTCTTTATCAACGACTGAGGCTAAATACATCGCAATTGGAAGTTGTTGTACACAATTACTATGGATGAACAAACTCCTCTGTGATTACGAGATCATTCACGGCACCAAGGTGATCTATTGAGACAACACAAATGCCATCAACATCTCAAAGAATCTTGTTCAACACTCTCGCACCAAGCATATTGACATCAAGCATCATTTCCTTTGCGACTTGGTGGAATCCTAGGTGGTATCACTTGACTTTGTTTCCACTGAAAACCAATTGGCTGACCTTTTCACCAAACCTCTGGATGGTCTCAGGTTTGAGTATCTTGGGAAAGCTATTGGTGTGTGTGATACCCATTGAATCGTCATTTCATATGCCTAGGATACCTCACATTGCATATTCTTCCTATTCCTAGGGCATATTTTTTTGTTATATGCATATTTATTTCGATATTGTGTTATTTTCTCATAAAAAAAGGGGAGAGAGAAGAGGAATGGGTGTTTTACTCAACTCCTCCAAACTTGATTTGGGAATGATTTCTAGTACACTTTGAAAATTTTAGTTCAATATCTCATGAGTACTTTTTGAATTCGGATACATCATCTTTCCTTAAAGTGTGCTTATTATGCATTAGATGACTATTTCTATAATAAACTGTTATTTCTTTACTTGAGCAAGAGCTTTGTGGTACATTTAATTCATGTTGTCTTCTCATTCACTTTTAAATTTTCTTTCGAGTTAAGTTGAATCACACAATTTTGTTGTGGTTAAGCAACTCTGTGAGGAATGATTGACTAACTTTTCGGTCAAATTGACCAACTCACTAGGTGAACCTAGGACCTAAAAACTCATGCACTCCTTCCTGTTGATATAAAGCTCCATTATTGAGAAAGACAATTTCTCAAAGAGAATATTTGACCAAAAGTTTAGTGTCAAACTTTGCTTAACTTGTCCTTATAGAAACAGTCAGTGGCCTATTCATTGCGAAAATAGACGATCACTAACAGACTTTGATTAAGATTGTGCTAAATCTTAGGTGGAGTGTATTGGATGAGGGTGATTAGGCCATAGTAAAATAAGGTTTGACTTTTGACATGATGTGCTGGTCACTCTTCCTCATGGGGTTCGTCTTTCTCCGAACTCAATTTGGTTTAATCTTGATCTATTTGAGGTAATCACACACAACACTCGAGCATGAATTGAGTGGTACATATCTCTTTGTTTTTGTTAAAGTAGTCATTGATCCATTCATCTCTTGAATTTCATGCATGATAAGTGTTGAATTTCTTACATTCAAGCCTCTTAATTTACATATGTTAAGCCCTTAGTTTCATTATAGTATGATGTTTTGTGTTGTTTTTATGTTTTCTTGTATTTTTTTAGGTTTTGGAAGAAAAGAAATCAAATCCGTCAAGTTCCGAGCTTATAAGATATTTTGGAGAGAAGCTGAAGAAGAAGTGCTCGAGCCCAACAAAAGCCGCTCGAGCGCACCATTGAAGCAAGCCACTCGAGCGCACCTCACAAGTGGCTCGAGCGCCCTTGCGCTGAAGAGCCCATCTAGAGGGCTAGCGTGCTAGAACAGAGTAATCGGTGGAACCTTATTTTGGAAATTTTCTAATCAAAGTCCAAGTCAAATTTGGAGTTGTAGGCTACACGAAATCGATTAGGGTTGCTCTAAAACTCTATAAATACACCCTTAAGTCGTCCAAATCAAAGAGACAAGATTTGGAGAAGGATCAAAGGCTCCATCAAGAAGGGTTTTCAAGTTCTTTCTTTCTTTCTTTCCTTTACTTTTTCTGTATGTATATTGTTTAAGTCCAAATTTAGTTGTAGTTAAATGCTTTTGTTGGGGCTCGATTGAAGCCCTAATCATGTTTCTTTAAGGTTTTGATTTGTCATGCTACAACTATTTGTGATTCTTAATTGATTATTTCTAGAATTTTGTTCGTTCTTCATATGGTTTGTGTTTATGCTTGATCATCAAATGCATGGGTCATGTGGGATTGTTATATATGTCAATTTGGATGACCGAGTCCTGGTCATATTGGAGTGACAAAGAACCAATTGCGGGTTCTTGAAATTATCAATATGAAAGACCGGAATAGATATCATATTCTAGGTTTTAGTGTGTGTCGATTTTCATAGATTTATGCTTTCTTGAAGAACAGCTTAGTGGGGGCCAGTGACACTCTTAACCAAATCATTCGAGAAAGAAAAGATTCAGAGTAGATGTCATGCCTGATTCGTTGCTTGGGAAAATCAATGGCTTTTGGAGTAGATGTCATGCTCTTAGGCTGACAAACAGTGAGCATTGCAATACAATTTGTAGCATTGTGCATGTCGTTTCCTTTAAAAGAGTATGATTAGTGGTGGATATCGGAGCCCTACCCTATTTACTTATTATTTCAATTGTATTATTTGTTTCGTTCTAATGCAATCTTATTTTGTTTTAACTTTAAACACAATTTACCAATCATTGTGGGAATGATCTCGTACTTGCTTTCTATACTATCGTTTTGATCTTATACACTTACGAGTAAAACATACAATTATTTGCCTAGTTTTTTAGGTGGATATTTTCACAAGAAGTTTTTGGCGCCGTTGTCAGGGATTATGTTAAATTTTGTTTAAAATGTTTTTCCTTTTACTTTAGTTGTTGTTTATTTTCATCTAAAAAAAAAAAAAATTCATGTATTTCCGGTTTCAGATTCTGTAGGTTAGTTTCTGTTCTGTAGCAGAAAGGCTTGAGTGCAACATCTATTGAGCTCAAGCGCACAATTGCGATTGAGCGCCCTTCCAAAAGCACTCGAGTGCCCTTCTTGCCAAACAGTGACAAAGTACATTTTGTTTCAGCTTTGCAAAAGCTGAGCTCGAGCGCCACAATCACTGGGCTCGAGTGCAGTTGGGGGGATCAAGCACCTTTCTCCAAATAGCAGTAGTGAAGCTGCTATCAACTGCAGAATTCGATTTTTCACATGCAGGGTTGTCGATATCAAAACTTAGCCATCATTCCATACAATCCAGAGATCGAATAGACCATTTGACAAAGGCAAAGAGACAACTTTGAAATAGAAGAAGAATTCAAAGTTGAGCAAGAGATGGCAGAAGCACGTGTAGAGAATCAGCCCAAGTGGAAGCTAATGAAGAGTTCCTTCATCCCACAAAATCTAAATCAGCCATCATGCATTGCTTTCTAGCCAAATGTGCAAAGCATTTTAATCTATCCCCTCACTTGCTTAACATGGTGCCACATTATCGAGGCACACTTATGAAGGATCCATATCTGCACATCCGAGATTTCTTTGATCTTTGTAAGACTTAAAATATCCATGGCCTAGTTGTAGAAGGAATCAGGTTAATTCTTTCCCTTTTTTCTTGAAAGATAACGCTAAACTATGGTTAAATTCTTTGGCTGCAAGTTCAATTCACAATTGAGAGGAGTTAGCCACCAAGTTTCTAAAAAAGTTCTTCCTAGCCCAAAGGACAAGGCAATTGAGAAGGGAGATTAAGACATTCCAACAAAAAGATGGAGACCTATTCTTTGAAGCCTAAGAGCACTTCAATGAGCTACTTCTCAAATACCCACACCACAACTTATCTCAAGACAATCAAGTACAAGCATTTTATGAAGGATTAAATGATGCTAATAAAGGTCTTGTAGATTCAGCTTGTGGAGGTGTGCTGATGGAGAAGAATAATGAGGAGGCAATTGAGCTATTCGAGACCTTAAGTGAGAATTCTCAGCAATTCTCATCAAAAGGGAAGCAAGGAGCCAAAAGCAAGGGCATGTATGAAGTGAACATCAATGGTGGAGTCCAAACTCAAATGACTACAATGGAGAAAAAAGATAGATATGCTCATGCAAGCCATGACAAAAATCTCTCTTGTTCATCAAGTTCAACAAGTCAATGTATGTGTTATTTGTTCACATTTCAATCATACTACTGAGACTTGTCCTATGTCTTCTTCTTTAGAGCTAGAATATGTGAACTATGTGGGCCAGAACAATTATCCTCCAAAGAACAACCCTTACTCAAACACATACAATGCAGGGTGGAGGAGTCACCCCAACCTTTCTTAGAGTAGCAATCAAAACATTCTGAATCCACAAGTGGGGCAACCAAACCTTGACCCAAAGAAGAATGATGTCGAAGGTGTCATGCTTCAGTTTCTGATTGCTCAGCAACATATCAATATTCAGACTAGTCAGACAATTCAGAAACTGGAGGCGACAACATGTCAAGCCATCCAAAGATTGGAGGCTCAAGTAGGGCAATTGGCTAAGGATTTTGAGTGAAAGGAAGAGCGGAGAATTCCCATCACAGATCGTACCTAATCCGAGAGGTCATGAATAGCTTAAGGCTGTGACAGTCCTTAGGAGTGATGGAGCCTAGCACATGGCATGAGTGTCACACCGTCTGGTTGAAGACTATAAACTTAACACTACTTGAGAGGTAACCCAAAAAGAGAATAGGGCTCGAGCGCAAATTTCCAAATAGCAGTACTGATGCTGCTGAATGCACTGTCCTCTATTTTTCTATATCTCTTTTTACTTCCTCTTAGGTTATGGGACTTTCTGGCTTTAAACCAACTCTGAAAAAGAAATTTCTCAACATAACTACCTTAAATGAAGGCTGCATATCTAATTCCAAAAATCCTAGAAGATGAAATTCTCCTTTTATCTTGTCTTTGTTGTCCTCGAAGAGTACTGAAAAAATTCCTTATACGGTTTCTCCAATCTGAGAAGCAAAACAAAATCGTTTGGCTTCTAGAAAATTTTAGGAACTTTAATATTAAATTAGCTTACATACCTTTCCATGGTAGTGTGCCTTTGGAGCACTATTGTAGCACCCCATGTAAGAAAATACTTAAAGAAAATAGAAATTATAAATAAATAATAAAATAATGAAATAAGATGTGTTATGGTATAAATAGATGGAGCATGATGAGACTTATAGGCTTTTGATCAAAAGAATGGTACGATTATAGGGTTTAAAACTTAAAATTTTCAAGTTTGTGGCATCTCGTTCGAACGAGATTGGTTCTCATTCAAACGGGAGGCAATCACCCCAAGTTAGTGAGGCGCGAGCATAGGAAAATGGACAGCTGAGATCGACAACTGTGCAATCTCATTGAAACGCGACATGTGTTCATTAGAACGAAAATGGTATCTCCATATGTCATTGCCCGCAAGAGTGGTAGGTGAAGATGAACGGCCGATAATTAGTCTGCCGCTACCTTGTTCAAATAAGGTACAAGTCTCATTCAAATGAGTAGAGATTATATGTGTGGTAGGTGAGAATTGATGCATAATTAATGCAAGTGCCAAATGCTCGTTCAAATGAGGCATAATATTGTTTGAACGAGGTAACTTTTCAATCGTAAAAGGGGGGTTGTTAAAAACACAAAAAAATGAAGGAAATTTATTCCTTCATTTTCTTTTGTCCAAGCTGATAAATGCTGAATGTATACATTCAAGCCCTTAATTAATATATGTTAATCCCTTAGTTTTGTTATAGTTTGATGTTTTGTGTTTTTGTATTTTTATTGCATTTTGTAGTTTTTGGAAGAAAAACACTAATTTCAGGCAAGAACCGAGCCTAGAAGATTAATAGGAGAAATACTGAAGCAGGGGGATCGAGCGCTAGAATTTGGAGATCGAGTGCCCTTGCGATCGAGCGCTAGAAACTGGGGATTGATTGCCATCGTTTTCTACAGAACAGTAAAGTCGGCGAACCTATTTTGGAAAGATGAAAATCTGACTCCAACTTGATTTTGGACTACCTAGGCTGCACAAAATCATCTAGGGTTGTTCCTAAACTCTATAAATACTCCCTTAAGTCCTCCAAAACAAACACACAAGCTTGAGGAGAAGAATCAAAGGTTTCAAAGAAGAGTTTTTCTTGGTTTTCCTTTAGTTTTTGTTTTTCTTTGTCATTTTCTTATGAGAATGATTTTCATCTGAATTATATGTAGCTAATACTTTAGTTAGGGCTCAATTGAAGCCCTAATCATCTCTCTTTAAGGTTTCAATTTTCCTTGCTACAATTCTTGTCTTGATGCTTAACTTGATTATTTTCGATTTTATTGAATTCTTCATATGTTTATGCTTGATCATCGTATGCATGTGGTATGGATTCGTTATTTTGGTCAATTTGAATGACCGAGTCCTAGGCCTAATAAAGTAACAAAAGAATCCCATCACAGGTTCTTGAGATAATCAACATGAAAGACCGAAATATATACCATGTTCTAGGTCTTAATGTGTTTGTCGATCTCCATAGATTTATGCTTTCTTGAGGAACAACTTAGTATACACCCATGCTAAATCCCTTAAGAAAGAAAAGAGTTAGAATATACACCCATGCCTAATCTCATTGTTTAGGGAGATCAATAGCTTTTGGAGTATACACCCATGCCTTTAGACTAACAAACATTGAGTGTCTTAACATGATTGTAACATTGTGCATATTGTATTTTTAATTGAGTAAAATAGCGGTGGATATCAATGCTGTACCCTTCTATCTTATTATTTCAATTCTATCTTTTATCTTGTTTTGTTCATATTATCTTTTTAGGGAATTCTCTCTAAGCATAATTTACACAAATCCTCGTGGGAATGATCTTTTATTTGTCGTTTATACTATCATTTTGATCTTGTGCATTTGCGAGTAAAACGTGCATTTATTCGTTTATTTATTTAAGTGGATATTTGTACAACACAAGCACAAAGAGAGAGAAGCTGAGAGTGTGGGAGAGAAAGATAGAAGTAAAGCGAGAAAGAAAGAGAGATGCTAGAGAGAGAAAGGAAGGGCTTGGTGGGGATGCTTGAAGAGGTACGTGAGAGATCTAATTTGTTTTCCTTAGTTTGATTTTGTAGTTTTGAGTATTTTTTTGTTAAATAATGATGTTGTTAGAATTTTGGAAGGTTTTGTGTAATTATTATGGTTGTTGAAGTGAAGGTTTTGTTATTTTGATGTTTAACATTAACAGTTAGATGTTGTGTTGAAAGTTGTGATTTGTGGGTTGATTAGTGTCAGTTTGATGTTTTTGTTATGCTATTTTAATTGTCGATAATGGTGTTTTGATGGGTGTGTTGTGTTATGGTTTGAGAGAGTAAGAGAATGAAAATTAGGATTTGAGGAAAGGTGAAATTATTAGTTGTATTGAAGATGAATTTTGGTTGGTAATGTGTAGTAGGGTGTGGAGGAAGGGAATGATGAGGATATAATTAAATTTTTGGGTGATTTTCATGTTGAAAAACTCAAGGCTGTGTGTTCTCGTTCGAAAGAGTGCACTAAGTTGTTCCTCAAGAAAGCATAAATCTATGGAGATCGACAAACACACTAAAACCTAGAACATGGTGTATATTCCGGTCTTTCATGTTGATTACCCCAAGAACCCGCAATTGGTTCTTTTGTCACTCTACTAGGCCCAGGACTCGGTCATCCAAATTGACCTAGATAACACTCTACACATGTTATATGCATAAGATGATCAAACCCATACATAACCCATATGAAGAACGAACAAAAACCCGAGATAAATCAATTAAGCATCAAAACATGAATTGTAGCAAGACAAATTGAAACCTTAAAGAGACATGATTAGGGCTTCAATCGAGCCCTAACTAAAGTATTAGCTACACATAATTTGGATGAAAATCATCCCCATAAGAAAATAACAAAGAAAAACTAAAAAGAAAGAAAGAACTAAGAAAAACCCTTCTTTGAAGCCTTTGATTCTTCTCCTCAAGCTTGTGTAATTGTTTTGGAGGACTTAGGGGAGTATTTATAGAGTTTAGGAAAAACCTAGTCAATTTCGTGCACCCTAGGAAGTCCAAAATCGAGTTGGAGTAGGTTTAGGATTTTTCCAAATCGGGTCTGCCGACGTTACTGTTCACCGCGCAAGGTCGCTCGAGCCATCTTGATAAGTCGCTCGAGCGAACCTTATCTGCTTTAGGTTTTGCTTGATGATTTGTTTCTCTCTGAGTCCTCTTTCCAACGCACTTGACCTTGCCTTAATCCGAGTTTTGAGCTAAGAGTTTATGGCCAAAATAGTGCACAAAGGTCAGATTTTCAGCAACTTTGCACAGTTCATGAGTTTTGAGCCCGAGTTGATAGAATTGACTTCTTTTCTTCCAAAACCTATAAAATAAGGGAAAAACACAAAAACAACACAAACATCATATTATAATGAAACTAAGAGATTAACATATGTGAGTTAAGGGGCTTGAATGTGTAACATTCAGCACTTATCACACCCCCAAACTTACATATTGCTAGTCCTTAGCAATACAAAACTGAAAATAAAAGACAATTACTCTACCCCTCCTCTGTCGTGGGAAACACGATTGCATTTAGCGTATGCAACAAGCCTTTTAAACCCCTAGGCATTCTAGTAGGACTAGTGAAGTCTCGTGAGGGTTTAACAGGAATGATACCCACAAACATTATGCATAACTCATGTTATCTCAAGACTAAAGTATCACAAACAACCACGATTCTCATTCATTAGCAAGCTTAAAAGGATAAACTCCATCTTCAAAGTGAATTGGAATTTCAAAGTCTAACCACTTACAAATGATAAGCTGAGATTTCACAAGTTCAATTCAGTGTAAAGTGAACCAACATATAATATGAGGCTTTCAAATTATTCTGATGTGCAATGACTTAATATCTCCAAGTTGACTAGGTCTTCATCGGATTGAACAACCATGGCATTCTTTTTTATCTTTTTTTTTTTTTTTTTTCAACCAATCCAAAATTCTCACCTTTTGACGTGAACATTCAATGCTTAGTGAGGCAAGAAGTCAGTTACTCAGTGAAAACTTTGAAAAATGATCATTTTTTTTTTTTTTTTTAACCAATCCAAAATCCTCACCTTTTGACGTGAACATTCAATGCTTAGTGAGGCAAGAAGTCCAGTTACTCAGTGAAAAACTTTGAAAATGATCATTTTTTTTTTTTTTTTTTTTAACCAATCCAAAATCCTCACCTTTTGACGTGAACATTCAATGCTAATGAGGCAAGAAGTCCAGTTACTCAGCGAAAACTTCGAAAATGGTTTTTTTTTTTTTTAATTATTTTTTTTTTATGCAAGGTATCCATCCAACAAGTCACCCAGCTTCCACCCAAGACATTGAAAGCATACCATCAAAGGTTCACATGTCATACCTCACAAACTATGTGTTAATGTGCTCGTGGCAATTCGAATTGAAACAAGTGAATGCTCAGATGTCAAAGGTAAGCAACAAGACCTAGAATCCTAATCATATGATCATGTGTTCAACATTCTAAACTCGCCAATGAAATTCAAATCACAGTTTCAGATCAACCAAATTCTTAAGAATAACAAGAGTATGCAATTTTTTTCAAAAAAATATGGACAAAGTGTGTGTGTGTGTCTCCCATACCCCCAAACTTGAATTACACATTGTCCTCAATGTGTAGAGAAAGTGAGAATCATACCAGGGAGATGACAAAACTAGTGGACTAGGTATGGCTCATAGCATACCCCCCAAACTTGAATGCAGCACACTTTTCCTGAAAAATAAACTCTGAAACAAAACAAAGAAAACTAAAAACAAAATAGAACTAACAACAATGAAGCAAATAATGAAAAACAAAACAGAAAATTAAAGGATATGACTCTTTAGTGCATGAAGTGGCCTCAGTACCACTGATTTCTTCTGGGTTACCTCCCAAGTAGTGCTAAGTTTATTGTCTTCAGCCAGACTGTGTGACTCTCAGTAATATGTTGGACAGATTGGAGGGTCACATCCTCATCTCTAAACTGAATGCCCATCTCCATATAAGGCTTCACCCGATGTCCATGCACCTTGAAAGTTGATTCTTTTCCTTACAATAGGCCTCCACAGCTCCATGAGGATAAACTTTTGTGACATCATAAGGACCATACCACCCGAGAATTTAGCTTTTAGGAAAGAGTCTTAATTCTGAATTGTATATCAATACCTTTTGTCCACATAAAACTCCTTCTTGACAAGCTGTTATCAGGATATTTCTTGGTTTGTTCCTTGCATAGCTCAATGTTTCCATATCCAACTTGCTTTAATTCCACATCGGTGGCCTGCCAATAGAAGGATCAAAAGTAGTGTTAGTAGTACAAGAGTTTCAAAGGGAAGTGCGTACCTTTTTAGATGAGGTGTAGAAGCCTCAAGAGAGTGTGTAGCATCAATGATGTCGATAATACGCTCATGTTCCGTCTCAAATTCTTGCTTGTGAGGCTATGAGTCATGGTAACCTCTAAGGGATCAATGCTAGGTACTTGCAAAATTGCTTTAGCAGTATTTTGTACCACATCAATATTAAAAACACTCATGATTATCTTGTGGTAACTGCATTGCATCAAACACTTTGAACCGACCTTCTCCCATTTACTTCCATGCTTATAATACCCTTTTGACACATATGTTAGTATCAACCGTGCTCATAAAGGATCTTCCTAAAATAATAGGTAAGGATGATGGCATAGGTCTTCTTCCATATCTAGGACAACAAATCAACAGGCACAATAAATTTAATTCTACTTGACCAAAACATTTTCTAAAATACCTCTTGGTCGCTTGATGCTTCTATCGGCAAATTGCAATGTAATTGAGGTTGGTTGAAGTCCCCAAACTCAATTTCTGATAAACCTCATAAGGTAGTAAATTGATACCTGCCCCAAGC
>FXXK01000547.1:190236-233251 GCA_900184695.1 Betula pendula
AGAACACATGGTGTAGTGCGTAGAGAGGAGAAAAAAATTGCAGAGTTCCAATTGTTATTTTTGCTCTGTTGTGTGAGGGTGAGATACGGGTGTATTGGGGCTTTGGGTTTTGAGTGATTTTTCTCCCTGTTACTTTTGTACTCCATCTTTTGAAAGTGAATTTCTCTGGGTTGTCTCCAACAGTGGATGTAGGCTTGTTAAGCCGAACCACTTAAATCTTGGTTTCATGTGTGATTGTTTTTTGCTTTCTTCTTATTATTCGCATCTCATGGGTCTTGGGGGAAATAAGATGTATTTCCTAACAACTGATATCAGAGCTTTTGGTTCAAGTGGGAGCGATGGCAGGAGAAGATGGAAAAGCAGAAAGAATCGAAAAATTTGATGGCACAGATTTGCATATTGGAAGATGCAGATTGAAGATGTACTTTATGGGAAGGAATTATATCTGCCTCTTTTGGGGAAGCAACCAGACGATATGTACGATAGTGATTGGGCCCTACTTGATCGAAAGGCCTTGGCAGTTATCAGGTTATCGTTGTCAAGATCAGTAGCACACAACGTTGTAAAGGAGAAGATCACTACAGGTCTGATGACGGCTTTGTCAAGTATGTATGAGAAACCGTCAGCAAACAACAAGGTGCACCTGATGAAGAAGTTGTTCAACCTAAAGATGGCTGAAGGAGCCTCGGTAGCGCATCATCTCAATGAATTCAACACCATCACAAATCAATTATCCTCAGTAGATATTGATTTTGATGATGAGATTTGCACTTTGATTGTCTTGGCGTCATTGCCAAATAGCTAGGAAGCTGTGCGAATGGCTATGAGCAATTCTGCAGGGAAGAGCAAGCTCAATTATGAAGACATGCGGGATTTGATTATAAGCGAGGAAGTTCAGAGAAAAGACGCTGATGAAACCTCGACTTCTGGTGCAGCTCTAAACCTCGAGACAAGAGGTAGAGTACAAGACAGGAACTCTGGCGGGGGTAGATCAAAATCCAGAAATGGAAGAAGCAAGTCCAGATCTGGACGACAGCTGGAGTGTTGGAATTGTGGCAAGACTGGCCACTTCAAGAAAAATTGCAAAGAACCAAGGAAGAAGACTGGTAACAACTCCGCAAACGTCATGGCAATAGAAGAAATACAGGATGCACTAATTCTCTTTGTTGACCGTCCTCTTGACTTTTGGGTCATGGACTCGGGAGCCTCTTTCCATACCATTACGATCCGTGAAGTACTAGAAAACTACGTTGCTGGAGAAGAACCTAATTTCAGTGGGACAACTTGACGAAGAAGGGCATGCCATAAAATTCCACGGTGGTCAATGGAAAGTATGCATGGGAGCCAGACTCTTGGCTCGGGAATATAAAATAGGTACGCTCTATTTGACTACTAATCTGAGAGATACAGTTGCAATTGCAGTTGCAAAGGGTGACTCTAAACTATGGCACCTAAGGCTTAGGCATATGAGCGAGAAATGGATGAAGGTGTTGCTGTCAAAGGGAAAACTACCAAACTGAAGTTAGTTGAATCTGATTTGTGTGAAGACTACATCCTAGGGAAGCAGAAGAAGGTGAGTTTCATGAATGTTGACAGAACTCCGAAGCCTGAGAAGTTGGAGTTGGTACACATGGATTTGTGGGGTCCCTCCCCAATGGCATCTCTTGGAGGCTCGTGGTACTACATCACTTTCATAGATAATTCAAGCAGAAAGGTATGGATTTATTTCTTAAAGCAAAAATCTGATGTATTTGAAGTTTTAAAGAAGTGGAAGACCATGGTAGAGACTGAAACTGGTCTAAAATTGAAGTGTTTAAGATCAGAGAATGGAGGAGAATATGAAGACAGGGGCTTTAAACAGTTCTGCACAGTAAATGGGATTAAGATGCAGAAAACTATCCCAAGAACACCACAATAGAATGGCGTTGCTGAGCACATGAATAGAACCCTCAATGAGCGTGCAAGGAGTATGAGGTTGCATGCTGGGTTACCAAAAACCTTCTGGGCGGATGCAGTGAGTACTGCTGCTTACTTGATAAATAGAGGATCCTTTGTCCTTCTAGGCCACAGACTACCTAAAGAAGTTTGGAGTGAAAAAGAGGTAAATCTTTCTCACTTGAAAGTTTTTGGTTGTTTCTCATATGTTTATATTGAATCTGATGCTCGTAGCAAGTTAGATGCTAAGTCTAAGAAATGTTATTTCATTGGCTATGGGGATGAGGCATTCGGGTATAGGTTTTGGGATGATCAAAACTGGAAGATCATTAGAAGTAGGAATATTACTTTTAATGAAATGGCTGTGTACAAAGACGGTTCGAATGCAGAATCAGTCAATGCAGAGTCAGAGGCTGAGAAGCCTGATTTTATCAGCTTGGATGAGATTTCTAATGGTATAGCTCAAAGAAGGAATTTATAAGTTGATGAGGATCCAGAAGCTAAACAAGATCATGAAGTTGAAGAAATTGAAGAACAACAAATTGAGCAGGGAACACCTACAACGGCTGTTCGAAGGTCTACTAAAACCATTAGACTTCCACAGCGTTATTCACCCTCCTTGTTCTATATTTTGTTGACAAATGGCAGTGAGCCAGAGACATATGATGAAGCCTTGCAGGTTGAAAATTCAACCAAGTGGGAGTTAGCCATGAAGGATGAGATGGACTCATTAATGACTAACCAGACATGGGAGCTGACTGAGTTGCCAGCAGGTAAGAAGGCTTTACATAATAAGTGGGTGTACAGAATAAATGGTGAGCATGATGGTAGCAAGCGTTATAAGGCGAGATTGGTTGTTAAGGGCTTTTAGCAAAAGGAAGGTATTGACTACACCGACATATTTTCACCAGTGGTGAAGATGACAACCATCAGACTGGTACTAGAAATTGTGGTAGTAGAGAATCTACATCTTGAGCAGTTAGATGTGAAGACAGCATTTCTTCATGGTGATTTGGAGGAAAATATCTACATGATGCAGCCATAGGGATTCACAGTGCAGGGGAAAGAAAGTCAGGTATGCAAACTGAAAAAGAGCTTGTATGGCTTAAAACAAGCTCCAAGACAATGGTACAAGAAGTTTGACAGCTTCATGGACTTTGCTGGGTTTACGAGGTGCAATGCAGATCACTGCTGTTATGTTAAGAGTTTTAAGAATTCTTATATCATCCTACTGTTGTATGTGGATGATATGCTCGTTGTAGGGTCTAGTATGGAAGAGATCAAGAATTTGAAGAAACAATTGTCATCACAGTTTGCAATGAAGGATTTGGGAGCTGCAAAACAAATCTTGGATATGAGAATCATTAGAGACAGAGCTAATAGTATATTGAAGCTTTCACAGACAGAGTATGTGAAGAAGATTCTCAGCAGGTTTAGCATGGATGGAGCTAAGCCGGTAAGCACACCCTTGGAAAGTCAATTCAGACTAACCAAGGATCAGTCACCAAAGACGGATCATGAGAAGGCATACATGAGCAAGGTGCCCTACACCTCAGCTATCGGAAGTCTGATGTACGCAATGGTCTGCACTAGACCGGATATTGCACATGCAGTGGGAGCTGTGAGCAGATATATGGGCAATCCAGGAAAACAGCATTGGGAGGCAGTCAAGTGGATTTTGCGATACCTGAGATGAACTTCAGATATGTCTCTTTGCTTCACAGGAGCAGATTTGAAGCTAAAGGGCTACATGGATGCTGATCTAGCTGGTGATGTTAATAGCAGGAAGAGCACTACAGGGTTTGTATATACCCTGTGTGGTACAACGGTGTGCTAGGCCTCAAAGTTATAGAATATTATGGCCCTTTCTACCACAGAAGCTGAATACGTGGCTGTGACAGAAGCCGGAAAGGAGATGGTTTGGCTACAAGGTTTCTTGGATAAGTTGGGTAAGAAGAATAAGAAGAACGTTCTACACAGTGACAGTTAGAGTGCTATTTTTCTTGCGAAGAACCTAGCGTATCATTCAAGGACGAAGCACATTCAGTTGAGGTATCACTTCATACGTTCATTACTGGAAAGCAAACAGTTGATACTTGAGAAGATTCGAGGTACAGAGAATCCAGCAGACATGTTTACAAAATGTGTGACTATTGAGAAACTGAAGTTATGCGCAGCTTCAATTAGCCTTCAAGCTTGAGGACGGGTGGAGGAGACATCCAGAGGAGATTCATTCTATGTCGACTTGATGGGATTCAAGTCAAGTGGGAGATTGTTGGACGTGACTTGAATCTTTTTTGTGGGCCCAATATATTTTCCTTCTTTCTCTTGGGAATACACTAATCAGTGGATTTGTATTCCTTGAAGATTTGGTCTTCTTTTTCCACTCCAAGTCATTCTTGGACTTAAGCTAACTGACTTTCCTGTGCTATTTAAAAAGGGTTGCTCCTCAGCCCTTTATGTAATATACAAGATTCACGGCAGTGAACAAGAAAAAGGAGAGAGAGAAAAAGAAAGGGAAAGAGAAAAAGAAAGGTGGAGAACGCATGGTGTAGTGCGTAGAGAGAAGAAAAAAATTGCAGAGTTCCAATTGTTATTTTTCCTCTGTTGTGTGAGGGTGAGATACGGGTGTATTGGGGCTTTGAGTTTTGAGTGATTTTTTTCCCTATTACTTTTGTACTCCATCTTTTGATAGTGAATTTCTCTGGGTCGTCTCCAACAGTGGATTTAGGCTTATTAAGCCGAATCACTTAAATCTTGGTATCGTGTGTGACTGTTTTTTGCTTTCTTCTTATTATTCGCATCTCACGGGTCTTGGGGGAAATAAGATATATTTCCTAACATTTTCCTACCCGCAGAACACAACATTCTTGTAGAACATATCTTTTGTGGGAAGCCTCCCCAGGCTAGAGTGGCCAACCAAAGGATGAAGGCATGACAAGGGATAGCTTTAAATTGTTATTCTAGATAAGCTTATGCCAAAAAAAATAGGAGCAGCCCGGGGCAGAGGGTCTCCCAATCACATTCAATGGAGAATGAGCCAGAAGGAGATCATATGGTCCAGACAAAGGAGTCAGATCCCACCACCCTTACAATCTTAATTACCACAGGCAAGCAGGTTAAGCTTCAAAATATTCCTCCAAGATGAAGAGTAGTCACTAGGGGGCCAGACATGATCTTTTGGAAAGAAGTAAGACCAGACATCTTTTGGAAAGAAGAAAGACTGTCTTTGATGAGGGTCGTAACTAAGCCAATATCCTCCTGGAAAATAGGTACAAGTCATCTATGAAGCAAAGGTGAGAGATTATATGCTTTTGAAATCTCCAATTGTCCATGAAAGGCCCTCGCTAAATGTTGTCAGATAGCAATCCGATAATGGGATCCATGACCAAAACAAACAAGTGAGGAGAGATAGTGTAATGACTGAAGAAAAAGTACTAGTCACATCAATCTGTGTTGTCACCCCAAAATGAATAGTCATTTGAAGTTTTTCAATAATCACTTATAAAGCTAAGTTTCATATAGTAAATAAGAAATGTGAGACTTAGCATTCATGAATATCTTTATAAACCACACACTCTATATGGTCTACTCATATTTCCAATACGGCACTGAGGTGTTACAAATAGGGTCTTCTTGTTTGAGGTTCCTCCCTCGAAAAAAAAAAAAGAAAAAAAAAAAAGCCATTTAACTCCCTATGATAGAATTGGAAAAGTTGGGCATCGTGATACATTTCATGGTCCGGTGAGAAAAGGTTGCTGCAAAGCCACGAGCTCTAAAGATCCAATGAATAAAGTCTCAGCGAACAGTAACACCAGTGGTAAATAAATTCCAAAGAAAAATAGAAAACTAGAAAATAAAAAATAAATGTCAGGTTAAATATGAATTTAGTTGAGCACGGGGAGGCTCATAGGCATTCAATCAAAAAAATGAGCAAAAACATTAAGTTAGAAAGTTTATAGATTTAGCCCAGAGATGTGGTGTTCGAACGGGGTAGGTCACGTTAGAATGCGGGAATCTATCACGTGTCAATTAGGAGCTTGTGTGGGAAAATGGATGGCCAAGATTGGATCTTGACAGAGTACATTCGAGCGGTAGAATGTGTCATTCGAATGGAATGACGTCTCCACGTGTCAATCATTTTGCAATTTAGGTGAAATGCAACATGATACAACGCGTAATAAACGTGTCTGACCATTTCGCGTTCGAACAGTGTAACATGCCATTTGAACGGAACATCTTCATATGTCAACAATTGTGCAAGTTGGTTTGGTGTGGCGTGATGAGACGCTCATTTAATCAAGGGATGTGATCTCGTTTGAACGGTGGAATATACTGTTCCAACAGGAGTGTACAATAGACAAAACACTGTCTATTTAAATGCCCCAGCTGAGAGAAGTCGACTGCAATCCCAAACAAGTTCTAATAAAAATCCACGAAAGGCACTTGTAGGCAATGTCTTTTTGGCCTCCACTCAGTGGTTTTGGAATGATCTACCCTATTCAAACACCACATCTCTGTAACCCTAAATTATTGAATAGTAAATTATGGCCGCACTCTTTGGTGGACATAGGCACATTGGCGAACCATGTAAATCTGTGTCTCGATCGATCTCTCTTACTCTCTTTCTTTTCGATTCTATATTATTCATTATTGTTGTGCACGGTAACAACAATTTTCATGATCAAGTGATTGTAGGTTTGCAACTAAGAATCAAGTGGAGTTTTCTGGCCTTTACCTGTACTTTCACTAGCTTGACTGACAAACCAGAAAGCCCGAAATGAATGATTCCACAAAAAATAGGGTAGTTGTTCTTTAGGTTGTTTCTAGCAAGCTGCAAACCGTGTTGAACATTTCTACCTATAGTTATACTTTATATTCAGGTTGTTGGTACTTCAATTCAGAAGTACAGCCGAGCAATATGTCTTCTTCCTTTGAACACTTCACATGCATTCTCCATAAACCTTTTATTGCTCCAGTTATCCGACAATGCTGCTTTAAAATTCAAAAACCCTTTGACGAATGAAGCAAATTAATTAAAATGTCGGTACGTGTGAATCTTCTTTATATATTGACATATCAATCATCAAATCTTTATCTAGAAGAAATAATTAATTTTGAAGCGTTCAAGGTTTTCCTTTCGCTTGAATTATGTGATTGTAAGGTGCAAACGCTAAGAACTATTGATATCCTCCTCCAAAAAGTTGGTCATATTTTTGTCATCACGGGATCGATAATCAACGTTTGGGAATGTGTACAGGATCGCAGTTTCAAATTTGTCTAAGATCCATAACATCATCAATGGTCTAGTAGCATCATGTACATTATTAGATGTACTAACTTTAAATCTTGATCATAAAATAAATACTATCAATTTCATTTGAAATGAATGGTAGGAAGTTAGAGGTAAACGTAAAATATTTAATTGAAATGACACGTAAATGATGAAGTCAAGGTTTAAACTTCATAAATCATTACTTATCCCAAAAACTTAAGCTGATAGAAAGAGGTAAATTTAATCAATTTCATTTTAAATGGATGATAGGAAACATGAAATATTTAATTGAAATAGGACGTAAAATAAAGGAGTCAAAGTTCGAATTCAAATAAATCATCACTTATCTCAAAAGGAATAGGTGAGGCCGTGGAATATTTAATTGAAGTGAGAGGATAAATGACAGAGTTAAGGTTCGAATTCAGAACTTTGACTTTGATACCATGATAAATTACCACTTATCCCAAAAACTTAAGATAATAGAAAGATGTAAATTTAATTATTTAATCAATTCTTTAACAATGGAGAAAATTGTATTCCCCATTAGAGTACCAGTTTGACCAAACAGCAAGGATCATCTCCATTTCAAATAGTATTTATTTTATGATCAAGATTTAAAGTTAGTGCATTTAACGTTGTACATTATGCCACATGATTTAAATTTTTGAAAAGACGTGCTAACATTAATTTATGTACACTATTAGATACATCAATTTTAAATCCTTAGCATAAAATAATTAACTATTTTCATTCTATGTACACTATTCATTTTATTAGAAATATATGATCCTATTAATAATGGCGACAGCCACTTCTAACCATTATATATAAAGTAATTAACTAAGGGCCTAGTACCGAAGTAAAGAAAAAGTTAAACGACTCTCAAAGCAATTCAATAGAGAAGTAATATATATATAACAAAAAAACTGTACGGATGAAGACTCAAATTGATCAACAGGATGGAAAAAAGGAGAAGATAAAAAAAATGGTGGGATCAGTTATGTGCCAAAAAGCTCATAAAGGAAAATAAGACTAAGTGGAAATACAAATAAAAAAGAAGAAGATATTCCCTTAAAATAATATTAACTATCGACAACACGTACAGACTATCGTCATAAAAGTATTGAGAAATAACGTGTTTCTTAGTGGAAATACAAATAATTATATTAGCAACTCATGGAAGATCTTTGTGAATTAGAAATAGTAACTTTAAGTGGAATTTGGGCTTATTGGAATTCTCTCTAGCTATATTTTTTATAAAACGATATCAATTTTATGAAAAGATGTAAATTCTTTGAAAGGGTATTGCTGCATATATAGAGTATAAAATTGGAACCTAGCTACCAGAAAAAAAAAAAAAGAAAGTTTCAAAAAAAAATGAAAAACAAATGAAGGGCATCCTCTTATTTTACAATTTTATTGTTTAATCATTCATTATTGTTATCATCACGATTAGTGTTATATATTCCCATGCATCTATATATAGTGACCGAAGTGTTGAGTGATATACTAGTAAGGGTGATGGCACCGATCATGACACTAGCTAGCTGATGATTGCAGTGGCGAGGATGGCATTGAGATGATTCATTGGTAGTGGGGTTGCGATGTTCTCATCTTATCTTGTTAAATCATACTATTTCTAGTCTTTTTCAACTCGATCTCTAAAGTGTTTATTTCTCTTGCTGGGGTTGCGATGTTATCTTATCTTGCATCTTTTTATTGGCAGCACATTAGAGGAAGAGACAATAATTTGATTTCTATTGTGTTAGCTAGGGTTCTAACTTTTTTCTTTAATTGTTATGATAACTTAAATTTATTTATCTAGTTGACACTAGCTAGTCTTGGTCTGGAAAATATCATGTGCTTTCAAGATTATATATAACTCATTCTTTGTAATAGGATTTTGTTAAAATAATAAATAAATGTAAAAAACAAAAAGGTTTTCCCCAACGTGGCCGGCCGTATATATCCATGAAGGCATAAAAATATTATTTGAGAAACAAAGCCAAAACAGCAGTACTTTGGAAAGTGGTTTTCAAAAACTAACAACATTATTTAATTAGAAAGCTCAGTATAATCAAAGAAAAATTTCTTCTTTCCAGCAAAATAATACATGTACTCTAGTTTTTCTTAGGACATTAAACCTGAAAATGATTCTCTCCAATGGACATACTTAGATATACTTCCATCATCTGCTTCACAATCTAGATTTAGTTACTTTTTACGATTTCATCTTAATTGAAACCCAATTAGAACAATCATAGTTCTGTCCAGCGTCAGTTGATATCGTTTTCTTGAGATAATTTCTCATTACGCTAAGAATACATCTTAATTGAAACCCAATTAGATGATTCCTCCATGAACTTGAACAGAAGTATCTTAAAATTTCAAGCTCTACTTTCTTCATCATTGAAATTAACAAGACCGATGGCTGCATGGAATATAGATTCATATATATCAAGCTTCAAGGACATTCAAGAGGAAAGCATGCATAAACTTTGCTTGCCAAATGCACTTCAATATATTTTATGGATGAATAATCCTCCTCATTCTTGTTTTCAGCCAAATATATATGTATTATGATGTAAATTAAATCTTAATCAAAATACTTTATTTGAAATATTACCATTTGGCTGTATAAAGCTCTAAGAAAATAAATCCAAGGGATAAAACAAACAAACGTTGAATCACCAATGAATTATTAGCAAAGATGTAGAACTTTATTTGTAGGGAGAGAAATATAGATCGAGGAGAGAGGGAGAGAGAGAGAAACCCAACCTTGTGCTGGCATAATCGTATAGCTTGTTGGTGCTGGAGAAAATAATCACCCCAACTTCTGCATCACAGAGGATCGAGAGCTCTTTGGCCTTCTTAAGCAACCCATTTCTTCGCTTTGAAAAAGTAACTTGCCTGCTTGTTGAATTGTCGATCCTTCGGATCGCTATCTTCCCTCTCCCCATCGCCTTCTTCTTACAATCTTTGGGGTTTCCTCGCCGCTTTTATCAGATATAGATCGGCACAAAAGAATTCACAGATAGCTCAATCCCATAACATCAATAGGAAACAAAAAAACATTGCAGACCCTAAGATAGTTTTTGCGGTTAAAAATTTAGAAATAATCTGGGCAAAAAAAAGAAAAACCCAGAATGTCCCTAAAAGAAGGGAATACAACAAAAATTTGGAAAAAGAAAAAAAGAAAAAAAAAAAGGAGCTAAAAAAGGAGCTTACTTATTTTGATCTTAAATGGGAGGGGAGAAGGGAGGAGGGAGAGAGAGAAATCATCTGAGATGTGCTATGTGATGGAAATTTTATGCCTTTTTTTGGAAAGTTGAAAGTGGTACCATCGGAAGTAAACCTCTTTGGTCTTTATTTAAGGAAACAACTAGCGTTTCTCGTCAAGTGGTTTTATTGTACAGATCAGATATTTTTTCCTTAGTCTAGTCTCGCAATTACTTAAAAGAAGGGTAGTCGCATCCCAACGTTGACAATTGTAAAGAAGCAACTATCGATTGGTGCAAAGCACTGTGATAGAATCGGGGGAGAGAGAGTGAGCTAGAGACAGATTGCTGTGGACAAGTGTCACGACCAGGAAGCGAGTACAAGGTTTGCGAGTTTTGTGGGGGGCGTGGAAACCTCGTACGTTCCAGAGTGCCCTGGATTCTTGGGCTTTGTAAAACTAGCAGAATGCTTAGGCGGTCTCTACCTGTAGATCACTGACACGTTATTTTTGAAAACCTAGGACCTTTTTTTCCCATTTTGGGGGGTTTCTTTAGCTTTATATTGGGGCGTTTATTAAACGTTTTTTTTTTTTAACTTTTTTCTTTTTTTTTTTCTGTGTATTTTACTTTGTGTACAGTACCCAATATAAGAGAAACTGTACAGTAAAAAAAAGGAAAAAGTTTGAAAAAACGTTTAACAAACGCCCCCAATATGTTGGAGAAAGTATTGGCCCAAAACTTTCCAGAGTTAAAATTGTATCGGCTCACCAATTAATAAAGTAGCAAGAATATCCTATATAAAGGTGGAATAGGATTCTCTCCTATATATAAAGAATTATTTTATAATCTAAATTAAATCTTATAATATCTTCTTATAATATTTGTACATGATCTTATATTGTTTAAAATTTTTAAATGAAGTGACAATGTAAATAATATATACACTATCAGGTGGTAATAGGTGACAACTCAATGGAGACGGCTCAAAGAAAATTGAAAAACTGTCAGAAAGAACTAGGCGTCAATCTACAGGAAAAAAAAGAAAAGAAAAAAAAACTAGATTATTGGCCAATCTGCAAAAGCAAGAGAATCTAACCAACCTAGCTAGAAGAAATAAAAAAGTTCCAAAGAGAAATTGATGTTCTTCTGGAACAAAGGGTCGGCGCTGGAAGCAACGAGCTAAGCAACAATATAATGGTATACACATGGGAATCGAAATATAAAGTTCTTTCATGCTTGGGCCGACCACCATAGGAAAGTCAATACCATTCGGAAAATTGAAGATGAGTGGGGACAGTTGTGTTTGAAGCCAGAGGACATTAGTTCCACTTTTATTGCATATTATACAGATTTGTTCACCTCAGCAGGGCCAGTAGGAGTGGATGAGTGTATCTTTGGGGTTGATGTGTGGCTTACTCCAGCTATGAATGGTCAATTACTAAGAAAGTTCACTGAGGATGAAGTTTATCATGCCTTATCTCAGATGTAGCCACTCAAGTCATCGGGTCCAGATGGCTTCTCAACTTGCTTTTATCAAAAAAATTGGAATACTATGGTCCCTGTCATGCTGTTCTAAACTTTTTAAATACTGGAGTATTAAATGCTAAAATAAATTCTACAAATATTGCTTTGATCCAAAAAATCAAGTCCCTATTAAGAGTCACAGAATTTCGCCTAATTAGTCTGTGCAATGTTTTGTACAAGTTAATCTCCAAGGTTCTGGCTAACAGACTGAAGAGGATATTGCCTGCCATTATCTCAAAGAACCAGAGTATTTTTGTTCCAGGCAGATTGATAATGTACAATATTTTGGTTGCGTACGACGCCCTCCACACGATGTAGTCCCAGATGCAGCGAATAAATGGCTACATGGCTCTTAAGCTCGATATGAGTAAGGCATATGATAGGCTAGAATGAGATTTTTTGGAGGCAATCATGAAAAAGATGGGCTTTGCAAAAAAGTGGGTGGGCTTTATTATGACTTGTATTCGTTCAGTCACCTACTCGATGATCATCAATGGATAGCCTTACGCTAAAATCACTCCTACCAGAGGGATCAGACAATGTGACCCTATTTCTCCTTATCTGTTTATCTTATGTGCAGAAGGGTTGAGCTCCCTCATGCACCAGCGGAAGAGTCTAGTTTACTGTCAAGGATCCCTATCACAAGAGGCGGGGCGAGGCTGAGCCACTTATTTTTTGCGGATGATAGCATGTTATTCTATAAAGCAAATGCTCTAGAATGGAATCGAGTTCAAAAATTGTTAGTTATTTATGAAAAGGCATCGAAGTAGAAACTCAACCTAGAGAAAACACATATCTTTTTCAGTAAGGGTACCAGCAGAGAAGCCAGGGATTACATCCTCTCTCAAGCAAGAGTTTAGGTGTTTACCTGTTATGGAAAATATTTGGGTTTACCAGCTATTGTCGGAAGGTCGAAACACAGCACATTCAAGGGAATTAAGGAGTGGATTAACGGGTGGAAGGAAAAATTCCTTTTATTGGCAGGCAAAGAGATCCTCATTAAAGCGGTACTCCAAGCAATCCCAACGTATAGCATGATTGTTTTCCAACTACCAAAAGCTTTGTACCATGACATTCTTTGATGCTTCAATTTTGGTAGGGTTCATAGGGCCAGGATTCAAAAATAGCTTGGATGAGTTGGACAAAATTGGGGCGTTCGAAATCTTCAAGTGGGTTGGGAGTTTGTTTATTTTAGGACTTCCAATGTTTACTGCTTCCCATTTTTATGACACTAGTTTTCTTTAATTAAAAAGATTCTTGAATTACAAATTTTGTTCCAATAAACTAGCTTTTTCCTTTAATTAGTAAAGCCATGTGTGTTTAATTATTAGGCGCTTTATTTAGGGTATTACAATTTCAGTACTCAAACAATGCTAGACAATCCTTTTATTTGATGATGTTATACCTAAGTATGATTTAATTAACCTAAGATGTAAGACTTATATTTATGATTAGCTTATCTTGAGACTTAACCTTTGGTGACCTATTAAATCTTATGGTTTATAATTGTGAAGTGCATGTTGGCTGTCTAGTTACAAAAAAAATATACCCAAGTTTTTCCAATGCAAAATTCACTAAGGAAGGATAATAGTATTACCTTGATTACTTAATAGTTAATTAAACTTGGGGGTGCTGCAATAGCTGCCACTGTGAGACCATTGAAAGTTAATGGTAGCCACTGCAGGGCTGCTCAACATTCCTAGCGGCCGCGACAAAGCTATAGGAAGTTCATTCCAGCCATGACAGGACCTCTAGATGTTCTTGGTAGCCACCATAGGGCCAACAACATTCATTGCGGCCTTTGCAAGGCCATCAAAAGTTCATGATGGCCACCATGAGGTCGATAGAAGCTCCTAGTGGCCATCACAAGGCCCACATACATTCCTATCGGCCATCCCAAGACTGTTGAAAGTTCATGATAGCCACCGTAGGATTGAAAGAAGTTCCTTGTAGCCAATGTGGGGTCACCAGACATTCATGATAACTATTTTTTAGGGATAATTTTACTTACACCCCCTGAAATATCATAACTTTTGCAATGTTCATCCTAAAGATTAAAATTTTTCAATTTAATGTATCCAAATTTGAAGTTTTTGCAATGTACCCTATTTGTTAGGCAAGTCTGTTAAATTAGACGGCAAAATGGGTGAAATGACTTTTATGTCCCTAATTTTTTTAAAAATATTACAAATTTACTCTTAATTTCGAATAAAAAATTATTAAAAAAAATTGACATTGGGTCACAAGGTGACCCAAATGTGGGTCACCAGATCCATGGCTGTGGGTCACCAGACCCACGGCCGTGGGTTACCATACCCACAGCGGGGTCACCACCAGACCTAGCCATGGGTCTGGTTGTGACCCACGATGGGTCACGCCATGAACTAGCCGTGGGTGTGACCTGCCGTGGGTCACGGGTGACCCACAATTCACTTAAAAAAAATTAAAAAGTGAAGACATAAAAAAATCGATGGTGGTAGAGGGGAGACATAGTAAAAAATTCAAACATGGATACACTAAATTGAGAGATTTTGAACTTTAAGAGAGACATTGCAAAAGTAATAACATTTTAGGGGGTGTAAGTTTGTTATCCCTATTTTTTAAAAATTGTTTTGTGTTTTATTTTTTGAAATTTTTTTTGTGAAATGTGTTTTGAGAAGAATTTAATAATTGGTTTTAAAAAGTACGTTAATAGTGGAAGTCACATCATCCATAAATCAGTTTAAATAACTAATATTAAATAATAATTGTTAGTCTTCGCCACCTTGGATCTCACTGATGCCCTAGTGGGGTGAATGTTAAGATATAACTCGGTCGATTTTGAGGGAGCGTCTATAGTTTCCTCCGTCTAGACTCCTCTTGAGCGGCGCCCAGTGGTTTGGGTACTAGTATGATCACGCCTAAGTAGAATAGTTACAGTTAGCCTCTCCCTTCAACCCTTTTTTATTAAAAAAAAAAAACTAATTATATTTTTCTAATCATAATTATTGCATGATGTGCTTGAGGACCACCCTATACATCAATTTCAATATAATAAGGAAAAAATGCAAAATCAGTCCATATGGTTTACTTCATTTACAATTAGCTCCTTGTGGTATCAACATAAACTCAAAGGTCCCTAAGGTTTGTCAAAAAAACAATTTACTCCCTAGAGTCCAATTCCGTTAAATAACTTAACAAATTATGTTAGTGTGCCACATCACAACCAATAAAATTGTGACACATGTCATATTTTATTTATGACTTTTAAAAAGCACACCTTAAATTTTTCATGTCATATTATAAAGCCAACTAATATTCTCACGTCAGACATAGTAGGTAATTTTTTTTAAAAAAACCTAACTCTACCAAAATATTACTTGCCACTCATTCATCTTCAATGAAAAATCTGACTCTGTTCATCTTCTTCTTTCTCACCCCGCCTGAGTTCACACCTTCCTTTTTGATTCTGCTCATCCCCCACAAAAGCAAACACAATCTTAAATCCCAAAAAAAGAAACTCAGTTTTTTAATCTACTATCTCCAACCTCCATTGTACACAATAACACAAACATACACATAGTTCATATCGGAAAATCAACAGAAACTTCAAAAAAGAATACTTACACTCAATAAAGATTAAAAAACTTTCATTNGGGTTGCACCTGATATGAGTTTCGTTAGGTAGGGTGAAATTAGAATTTCGGTACGACGATGTACCTTACGTTTTTACTTTACTTTTTGGTTTCAATTTATTTACCTAGCGGACATGGACACATGTCGCTATTTAATTGGTGAAGACGTGTTCGTTTAATGGACTCCGTTATTTTTTTTAACGATAGGGATCAATTTGTTTTTTTACTAACCCTAGGGTGTAATTACTCATATTTTAAAATTTGGATCAATTTGTTAAAACCTCAAATCACATGGACTAAAAATGAATTTCTTTATTTTTTCTTAAAAAAAAAAAAACTTTAGTTATAGGTCTTTTTTTAAGATTTATTTTATTTTATTTTATTAAGAGTATTTTCGTTAGAGAAAAATGTAAAATCAATCCCTGTGCTTTACCTCATTTACAATTAGCTCCTTGTGGTATCAATATGAACTCAAAGGTGGTTTACCTCATTTGTCAAAAAAAAATAATTTACTCCTTAGAGTCAAATTCCGTTAATTAACTTAACAGATTCTGTTAGTGTGCCACACTACACCCAATAAAATTGTGACACGTGTCATATTTTATTTATGACTTTTAAAAAGCACACCTTGAATTTTTCATGTCATATTATAAAGCCAACTAATATTCTCACGTCAGACATAGTAGGTAAATTTTTTTAAAAAAAAACCTAACTCAACCAAAATATTACTTGCCACTCATTCATCTTCAGTGAAAAATCTGACGCCATTCATCTTCTTCTTCCTCACCTCGCCTGTTCACACCTTCCTTTTTTATTCTGCTCATCCCCACAAAAGCAAACACAATCGCAAATCCCAAAAAAAGAAACTCACTTTTTTATCTACTATCTCCAACCTCCATTGTACACAATAACACAAACATAAATATAGTTCAGATCGGAAAATCAACAGAAACTTCAAAAAGAATACTTACACTCAATAAAGATTAAAAAACTTTCATTAACAGATCGGAAGGTAAACCCACGATTTCAACCTATGCTCGAAACGGTTTCTTGCTTACTGCCATCTAAGTGACTTGAAGTAGCGGTGCTCCGAACACGAACATGCGGTAATGGGCGGAGTCACGATTTGGTGCGAATGCTTGTGGAGAAACTCGGATAGGGTAAGGAAGATGAAGATGAACGGCATCAGATTTTTCACCGAAGATGAATAAGTAGCGAGTAATATTTTGGTAGAGTTGTTTTTTTAAAAAAATTCACTTGATGTTTCTGACGTAGAATAAGCCTGACGTGGAAATATTAGTTGGCTTTATAATATGACATGAAAAATCCAAGCACAAATCCAAGGTGTGCTTTTTAAAAGTCATAAATAAAATATGACACATGTTACAATTTTATTTGGTGCGATGTGGCACACTAAGAGAATCTGTTAAGTTAATTAATAGAATTTGATTTCAGGGAGTAAATTGTTTTTTTGACAAATCCCAGGAACTTTTGAGTTCATGTTGATACCAGAGAAAGCTAATTGTAAATGAGATAAACCACATGGACTGATTTTATATATTTTTTCATATAATAAATAGGATTAGGTGTCATAGGTACGAACCGAACTTGTGATTGGCCAAACCCACGTGATCAAGATTCTACATACCAAAAGGAGATACGATGTTTCCTTAAATACCAGTAGAAACCTAGGATTACCAAAACCTTTAGCACAACGATAACATTAAAAATAGCACGTGTTCCCAATAGAAACCTAGGATTACCGAAACTTGAGCATAAGGGATAACATTAAAAATAGCACGCCTTCCTGGCCTCAAATTAAGAGCTTGGCCAAGTGTCATCAAGAAAATGATACATAGGGCATCAATGTTTGAAATATAAATCTTGAAATAGTAAGGAGAATATCTATTCTAAATGTTAGAGTATATGGTATAACACTAATGTTATTTAATTTTTTTTTAATAAAATTTTTTTATTATTTTATTTTTTTTATAATAAAATAGTCATTCCGCAAATCAAACGTATTTTTAATGACTTCAATCTCTTGTTATTTGAGATCACTCTTTTTACCATTACCTCATTTTGTTCGTATATAAATATGTGAGAAGGTTCCTTTACCCGATTAGTGAAGCTTTGCCCGAACAGGAGCTCACCCTATGTGGAGTAAAGACTTTTCTGCTCAGACAAAAGAACTCCTCTCAATCCTTGATTATTATTCTTGTTCCCTCTTCAAAGTACAAAAAAGATAATAAGAAGTAGAACGCCAGATGTCAATCAAGCTGCCCATTATATTAATGTTTCTACACTAAACTAATAAGAAAGGATGAACTCCTCACGTAAATAAATTAAATTTAGTCTCTAAGTTTTGATGTGATTTTAATTTAGCCTTTAGATTTTCAATTTTAACAATTAGGTCCTTAAGTTTTCTTTTAGTTTAAAATAGGTCACTCCGTCAACCTATTGTCCAATTAATTAATGGTATGCCACATTAAGCTAATCAATTAATGTCACGTAGCTCTTGTTTAACACGTCATGTACCAACTATATGTGCCACATTGCTCAATTACTTAAAATTGCAAATATACGCACCATAAACTAATAGTTTTAAACTTTTTAAATGTTTATTTAAAATATATTTATAATTTAATGCAATTGTGTCACGTAGTCATATAATTGGCACATGACATGTCAAACGAGAGCTATATGACATTAATTTATTGGTTTAACATGACATATCGTTAATTAATTAGACGATTGGATAACAGAATGAGCTATTTGAAATCAAAGCACTACTTAAAGACCTAATTATTGAAATTGAAAACCTAGATACTAAATTAAAATCGTATAAAAACCTAAGGCCTAAATTTCATTTTTCCTATTAAAAAATTGAGGTAAATTATAGAATCAAGATTCAAACTTAAGATGTGGTCTCTGATACTATGTTAAATAATTATTTATCTCAAAAACTAATAAAAAATAATAAATTCAATTAATATTATAATACATAGTATAAGAGCTTTTTTCTTTTTCTTTTTCTTTTTTTAAGATAATACCCGTCGTTGGTATTCGAGTAGTTGTGGACTGTAGAATACAAAAATAGACTTGATTTTGACACTTTATTCGTCCACCCACTCTTTGGGGGGTGGGGGGGGGGGGGTGGGCAGTGTTGGCAATTTCTTAGGAGGAGAGTTATGGGAGAGGTATTATTATTTCTTATTCCCGAAACCCTTAAGCAGTGGAATTTAAATATTTGTGCTTTTATAAATATTGAAAAGAATGCTTTCCTTAAACGTACTTAATGTAGTAATCGAGCCTTATACTTGGAAACAGATCGAGGCTTCTTTAATTAGAACCATTCTTTCTAACCACTTAAAGAATGCTTAACTTTCATGTGCTTTGCAGTCAACCATCTACTTCCGTTTCAGCATGGCATTATTTCACCAGTCTCTTCGACAAAGTCCGAGAATCAATCAAATTTAAACGAAACTTTTAACAGATTTACCAATGATCTGTTGGCAATTCGAAATGCAAAATTGAAATGTCAGAGGATTAATTTAATGGTGTAATCATGATACGAGGTACAATCCGAGACAGCTATACTTTAATTTTTGGTTTAATTTGCAATTTAATGGCTTAACATTTGCAACGCTGTAAAATGCATAATGGTGGTTGTATTTAATTTAATTTTATTTATGCTAAATTAATCCTTAAGAGCTGTTCACACCTCAGAATCCACAGCCAACAATTATCCAGTGTTTTTTTTTTTTTTTGTTATTATTATTTTAGTCTTAATCATGCCAAATTAATTATTAGTGTTCACACTTCAGAATACACAACCATCATGGACCAGTAGTCATTGTTAAGAATGGGACGTCCTTGTGAATTTGAAATTAAAGAAGAGGACATGTATCTCTAGAGCATCATCCCTTAATTTATTATTATTATTATTATTTTTTATTTATTTTTTTTGGTAAGTTCAGGTCTCCAATCTCACCAAACTTTAAAAAATATTCCAAAATTTTCGAAGATAGGTAAGCTACATTGGCATGGAATCTATCTTCAAAAATAGGTAAGGTACATTGGCATGGAATCTAACTTCGCATATTTTAGAGACTTCGGTTTAAGTTTTAGATTTTTCTTTTTATATATAATTTTTTAAGTTATTTACGATATCTATTAAATCACCGTTTATCTTAATCATTAAATATTTAATTAAAATGAGAGGTAAATGACGGAGTCAATGTTCGAACTCAGGACCTTTGCCTCTGATATCATGTTTAAATCATCAATTATTTCAAAAGTTCAAGCTAATAAGAACAAATAAATTTAATTATTTAATCAATACTTTAACAATATCGAATCTTTTTTGTCTTTAGCATTGCCCATAAATGGGATGATGAAGATATTTCACTTGAACCTTGTAAGCTTTAGACCGGGCTGGGAAGAAAAAAACAAAAGGAGAAGAAGAAAGAGAAGGCCTAGATTAATGAAATTATGAAACCATAACATATTATACACTAAACCCAAGCATCTCCCATAGTTATGAGTAATGTTATAGGGAAAACCTAGATTTTCTTTGTGCCCTTTTAAAATTGATGTGATTTTTATAATTATGATTGAATCAAAATTCACTAATAGTCTATTACAAATTCAATGGTGATTTTAAAAGTCACATTAATTTTAAGGCAAAGAAGCAAAACATTGCTCCTATTGAATTGGAAAAATAAAGATAATTCTTAATTGAGGACAAATTTAATTTTTTTTTTAAACAAAAAACTGATGGATCCCTTGCTCATTATCATTTTCCACGCATATTTATGTGTATGTTTCCATGAGACGGTACAATTGACGGAGTAGTTGATGGGTTATGTGGAGCTTGATCTCTATAAGAAACTGTTGGAATAGTTTTCAGGTGAGACAAAAACTTTGCGTAATTGACGATTGCTCGAGCAGGAAGCAACGAGTGGCAGACAGAAACTTCGCTTGAGTCTCGCTTAATGGTTGCTTGAGCGAGATTGCAACATAGCAAGCAACAGAAACTTCATGCGACACTCCTGCAAAGGTGGCTCAAGCAAGTTTGTGAATTTTTTAAAGAAGCACTACAAAAAATTCAGTACTACATGGCATTTGTTTTATTTTATTTTTTAACGCCACAAAGGATGGTATAAACGCCAAGAAAACCTTCTGCATAACTTCCTAGCACATAAAGTATGTGTCCGGAAAGTTTTCCCGGCACATAACATATTTATGCCAGGAAAGAAGTTGTCCTGGAAGAAAAATTATGTGCCATAAAGAAGTTTATCTGGCACATAGATTATGTGCCAATAATCATCACACTTTCTGTTCTATAAATCTAATGCCAAGAAATTGTATTTACAATTTAAAAAATTTGATTATACTGAGATACCAGTATAATAATTTTTTTTTTTTTTAAAAAAAAAATCCTGTTAATATAATCACTAATAGACAATATTCATTAAGCTATAACAGATCATGATCAGAACTGAAGATATTCTTAAATCATCATAAACTAGGTAGCTAGTTACCAAAAATACCAACAAGTTCTGATCATTATGATCCATATCCCATAGACAGCAACAAGTTACAAAAGTTAATTGTTAGTAGCTCTTAACAGGCTGCCCAGCTACAAGTGCAAACATGAGGCGTTACTCTCCAGCTAGGACAGAACTAGCTACAATCAATGGGGGTTAACATCGACTCCTCCACCACTCAATTCACCCTCTGCAATTGATTCAAGCCGGAGCATCAAATTTGACTTACTTGCTAAAAATAGCTTATCATGAAGCTAAAGTTGAACATTGTCCAACAAGACAATAAATAATGAAGATGACAGAAACATCAAGTTGTTAAATAAAACTCTCCCAAAAAAAGGAATAAATCAAGAAAAGTAGCTGCGGATGGAGGTTAGCTCTATTAAAAATGCATTTTCACAGCATTTCATATGATAGCAATTGAATAAACTTGGAGGATCACATAATGATATCCTTGCTGAACATTTTATGTGAAATGAAAATGGAACTCCTATTTGCAGAATTTAGGCATTTAATGGAACTCCAAAAATGAAAATTCCTCTCAAACTTTACAAAAGCAGAACATTTTATGTGAATGTGAATTGATGAAAGAGCAGGATCGCAAAAGTTTGGCAGTTAATTCAAGTATTCAGCCTCCAAGAAAATTTCGTTATGTTAAAAAAAAAAAAAAAGACACACATACACACAAAAATAAAGAATTGTTCTTATCGCTTCCTAGCTATAAAATAATAATAATAATAATAATAATAATAATAAAAATAAATAAAAATAAAAATAAAAAACAATGGATATTCCAATTTCATAGTTCATCGTAATCTTGGCACCCTTCTCAAACGTAAGTTTTACAAAAAGAATTCGGCAAACATGTTGCAAACAAACATATTCTCACCTTAAACACAAAATGAGTTTCATTAAGAAACAGAGAATGTAAATGAACTGAACCTCTATCTGCTTTGCCACCAACTGCACCAAGGAGATTGCCATCTCATTGGTGATCAATTGGCGAAGAAGAAGCTCTAAATCATAAAATCACTTCAAACAACTTATTCTACCAGACAAGAATTGAATAGTTAAGATCTTGGATTATCAGACAACTCATTCCAGTCAAATTTTCAATTGGACAACCTTTCAAACAAACTAGAACCACCTGATTAGGGACTGGATCACAGAATGTGTAGGAATAATCCATTAATATACAATTCAAATATATAATTACATTTTGTTTTTGGATATGTTCTGATTTGGATCCTTCAAAGAGGCCCTGTTGGACAAGTTAAAACATTAGACTACAACATGTACAAATGTCAACTATTCAATTCATCACGATGTTACAGGAAAAGGCAATCAATGTCCTAAAGCTTGTAATTTAGTCTCATCTCACACATCACACAATAAGTACAACAAAGTTAAAAACAACAAAGGGTCGCCGAAACTTTGTTGTAACTTAGCTTGTCATACCTTGAGTAATTCTCATATTAAAATTGTTTTATTTAAAGAGACCTTTTTGTAAAAGAATATTTTAATTTATTTGAAATTCAAAAACAACGAGCGATTGTTTATATCACATGAACGTTCATTGGAAACCCTAGACATTTGTATTTTGTCCTTAAAGACGAACGATCGTTGAATAGTACATGAACGATCGTATACCAATAATACTATTCACGTCATCCACGTATCTAACCCTTAGTAGAATAGGTGTTAGAAGGTATACGATTGATCGTTGAATAGTACACAAACGATTGTTTAAGTCTGAATAGAGTAATTTCACTTTTTAACCACTTTCACTCAACCATTACTCTTATAAATACCCTCCTTCACCCCTAGATCATTCACCACTCGTCCCAGAGCCATTCCATCCCAAATTTGTGAGAAGTTATGAGAGAAATCCTTGTAAAAGAAAGAGAGAGCTTGGAGAGCTTCATTCTCCAAGAAGGTAAACCCTAAACCTCCCCCTGACTAGATTATGTTTATTAGTGTTTTACTCATCAAAGTGTCAATCCATGTGTTTTAAAGTTTAGATTATGCATGTTTTATAGATTTCATTATTTTAATACATCTTTTAAAAAAATTGATTATAAACTAACGTGTGTTTTCACAATCTTTCACGTTCATGTGTCTGAATATGATTATATGAGATTATTAGAAAGTTTAGATTCGGTTTAAAATAGGTTTCTATATTGATTTAAGTTCTGTCATGCATTTTGACTTACAAACGAACGATCCATTATATAGAACAAATGATCGTTTATCGGGGATAGTAACGATTGATCTATGAAAGGAACGATCGTTGATACTCAGGATTGCATGACTAGGATTTTTATGTTAAATTAGGACTACATGTTTTATTAGCGGTCCTTAGAAATAAGATAGTATTCTTAGCATATTTTAGGTATATTTCGCATTAAGAAGAGTTTCGGGATGACCGAAGAATTGGATAAGCGTTCGAGATAAGTAGATAACTGAGTAATGAAACTGCTTATGCTATGAGATGCGATATGTCAGTTGACTGAGCACACTCTGTTTATGTTAAGATAATTGCTTATGTAAATATCCTTATCTTTCGATAAAAGAACAATAACTGCATCGTATGACATGGTATACCGGTTTGTGCAGTATAATGGTCATGGGCTTACTATTATTACAGGTTAGCCCTATGGTCAAATGTTTTATTGTTAAATGTGGGTCTTGGATCCAATGGTTATAGTTTTATGACCAGTGCACTATTCTTCGAGTGGGATCACTGTTACGGCTTTGCTAGTCAGTATGAACCACCCAAGGTCGGACTTGATCGGACTACTAGTAAAGATGGTATGTTTGTGCAATGTTCGAGGCACCAGAATTATACTAGAAGTCCTTTGGGATGCGCAAACCCTGCTGAAATGAAATAATGTTTCGGGTAGACCATATTGTTAACATATGCCGAAATTATGCTACCTCTTTCAAAACGAATCAAAACTTTCTTTATGGTGTAATAATAGAGATAAAGTGCCATTTTATAACTTTCAATAAAACCATGACATTTACAACCCTTTTGAAAGTTGTTTCATAAAGACAGTTTCATGCTACTTTACTTACTAAGTCGGTTGACTTAATCAGTTATTTTCTTCCTTATAAAACATCTCAGTGTTTTACCATTAGGAAATTGACCAGTTGTGAGTTATTTCTTTGGAGGAATGATATTAGGGAGACAATCTACATATCCAGGTTTGATGGGTTGAACTAGTTATTAAGCTCTGTGTTCATTATTGATGATAGTACTAAATATACCTATATGTTGTTCACTAAGCTCAGATCAATACTTTTGTTATCAGCTCTGATAGATATTATTAAGTAATTATAAGTAGCGGATTCAGTCAATTACCCGTTAATTGGTATGGACACCTCCTACAAGGAAGTACTTCGGGTGGGTTAAATTAATTAACCTAATCCGGGGTTGGGGGTGGCTCGTGAACCACTGTCATAGGTTGGGGGTGGCCGCGAACCAGCCCCAGCCACCTCTAGTGGTGGCTCGCTGGCTACTTCCACCCGACCAACCATGATTTTGGGTGGCCGAACCACCTCACCCAAAATGAAGGCCAATTTTTTTTTTCTTAAAGAAAAAAAAATGTTTATTTATTATTTATTTTTATTATTTTTATTATTATTTAATTATTTTGATTTTATTATTATTATTTTGATTTAAAAAAAATTGATTTATTTATTTATTTATTTTTATTATTTAATTATTTTGATTTTAAATAAATAAGAGGTATTATTTGAAGAATGACAAAAAAGTGGTCACGTGCCACACACGTGACCACTTTTCTGTCCAAATGTGGATCAAAGCTAACAGAGGGGGCTCAATTACAACATAATTGTAGTTTGATGGTTCAAGTGTGACAACTGTTAGTTCGAGAGGTTTTATAAAAAATTGTTGTTCGTTGAGGAGGCTAAAGTATATTTAACTCATATTCTTTTGTATCTCCTAAAACTATTATCTGCAGGAATAAAATGACAAGATAGTCAACAAGGCAGATCCCCACTCTCCTCAATGTTGGTTTCGTCAGGATGCACAATTATATGAAAAGAGTCGAATTCAAATTACAATCTTTACTGCAACAATTAACAAAAAATGTGGTCATTGAATTGGTTCCCCAATTTACATTCATGTATAAATATGTTAACAGCAAGAAAAGGGTAATCATTAGTTCGTCGTCTTTTTCTGCCTTCTTTGTTTTTTTCTGCCTTGTTCTTTACCATATGGATCCTATGCAAGAAGCTCTTCAGTCCATGATTGAAGAAACTGAAGCACTTGGCTGGGATAAGCCGGAGCAGTTGGACGTTATCGAAGAAGCCACGCCGGATCAAGAGGCTTTTGCTCTTATTGGTCGGCTTGCAACTCTTAAGCCTCTTCACACCCAGTTGATTCGTGCAACTCTCGCCTCGGCATGGAATTTTGCTGCGCCTTTAGCAGTTGAGGTTTTGGCTCCTAACAAATTCCTATTTGTTGTTCCCCAACAGAGTCATGTGGACTGTATTCTCCAGCAAGGACCTTGGAATATCAGAGGTTCTTTACTTATTCTGAAACCTTGGACTCCCGATCAATCTCTTGAAGAGGTAACTCTTAATCTTTGTCCTTTTTGGGTCCAAATTCATGGTCTCCCTCGTCAAAATATGGCTACGAGGAATGCTATTAAGATTGGGAAAGCTTTGGGCACCATCCTTGAAGTTGAAAACTATGATATTGCTGGTATTGTTTGTCGCCAGCATCTACGTGTTAAGGTTGAAATTAATATTCTTCGTCCTCTGGTGCCTGGTTTTTATATTCCGAGGGAAGGGAAGGAGTCTCTATGCGTTAGTTTTAAGTATGAACGTTTAGCAGATTACTGCACAATCTGCGGGCTCATTGGACACAAAAAATTTACTTGTCCAAGTGCTACTGTCTCTTCGCTGAGGTATGATATATCTTTGAAAGCTTCACCTTCATCTAGTCCTCGGCGATTTTCAGCTCCTCCTCTGGATGATTCGGACTCTGGTATTTCTTCTGAAGGCATGTCTAGTTCAGCCATGGAAGCTACTCCAAGCAGTACGTCATCTCAGTTGCAGTTGGTTTCTAGTTCGATTTCAACTAGATTTGGGACTCACGTGCAGCATGACCATGTGGTTGACAGTCATCCTAATGTTCTAGTTACCCCCACTCAACACGTGGCGCCCAGGATTGAATCCTCTAACTTGGATGGCCAGCCTTCTCCTGAAATTCAGCACTCCTCTCACTGTGTCAAACAGCCGACACCCAAAGATAAGGGTAAATCTCCTCTATTCCCAATGCAGTCTTATCCCACCTACTCCTATCCTTCCATTAACTCTCTGGATTTTTCTGCATTCAATTCACCTGCACCAACACCCACTCCACCTTCACGTGAATCCACCATTACAAAGATCCAAGAAATCATTGAGCCCATAATCAACCACCCGGCCCACTTCACTGATTTCCTCTCTTCCTGGACCCAACCACCTCTCAGCCCATCTCCTAAGCCCACTGCACCCTTTCAGATTGGGTCGTATCCCCTCCACTCCCATAGAACCCGGTCTATAGCCAGAAAATTCCCAAACACTCCAGCTCTCTCCCGGTTCCATCCCTATTCACGTTCATCCAGAAATATCCAGCCCTCCTCTCCCCCTCTTCCTACTGTCACTTCGCCCCCTCCACCCTCTCCCTCACCCCCCTTATCTCCAGATATTCCATTCTTCCAGGACCGAAAAAGAACACTGCCTGTTTGTGATGACGAGCTCCCTCTCTCCTCTTATAAGAAGTTCAAGCTCCATTCACCTATGGCATCTGTTGCTGGTTCACCCTTGGAAATGGCGGCTCTTGGTCTCACTGCTCTCCAGGATTCTATGCCTCCTGTGGCTCACTACATCACAAATCCATTTCTGATGGGGTTTCCACCAAGGCTTCCTCTGCCAGCAATTTCACCTGCGACCACCATGGACGGTATTTCCAGCTCTCCTGCACATCCTCATCAGTCTGGCTCTTCTGTGGGTTATGAAATCTCTACTACTGCAGCTGGTTATGTAGCTCCTGCTTTGACTCGTCAATTCCACAGAGATCCCAATCGTCAGGCTTTTATTCCAGGGTTTTTCCAGGAAGCTACTGTGGGTATGAATGTCCAAGCTACTACTACTTCTTCTGAAGTCAAGGGGGTGGGCCTTTTCAGGCCACCTCCCCATCAATGAAAATATTCTCCTGGAATTGTAGGGGTTTATCCCGCCCCTCTGCAATTCGAAGTTTAAGGGCTAAGATAAGGAAGCATTCTCCTGAAGTACTTTTTCTTTCTGAGACAAAAACTGATCCCCATGATGCTTATATAATTTTGAATAGGGGGTTTTTTTTGATGTCCCATGTCCCTCCCTCTGGTTCTAAAGGGGGGCTTTTGTTGGCATGGAGGACTGGTGTTGTACTTGAATGCTTTCTTTCTAATGTAAATACAATAACTGCTTGGTGTTATTCGGACCCCTCTAATACCCCATGGATTCTCTCTTGTATTTATGGTCCCCCTTCCCGTAAGAACAGACATGATTTTTGGGAGACTCTGTCTCTTGTTGGTGAAAACTACACGGGTCATTGGCTTTGCATTGGGGATTTTAATATGATTCTGGATCAATCAGAGAAATTAGGAGGTCTTCCATATGCCTCTTCTTCAAATGATTATTTTCGTGCCTTTTTGAATTCCTATGGATTGGTAGATCTTGGATTTTCAGGGAATCCCTTCACTTGGTCTAATAATAGAGAAGGGGATTCCCTCATTAAAGAACGGATTGACCGTGTGTTTGCTACTACTAGTTTGATCCACCTGTTTCCCACCTGTTTGGTCCATCATCTACCAACTTCTGCTTCTGATCATAACCCAATTTTGTTTAATACCACCTCTTTGGACAATAATCTCCCTCGTCCCTTTAAGTTTGAGGAATTCTGGGTTAGAGATCCAACCTGTAGGAATGTAATCTTTGAAGCATGGGAAAAATTTCAACCTGGTTCGCCTGCCTATACTCTTACTAAAAAGCTTAAGGCTACGAAATCTGCTCTCAAGTCTTGGAATATCTCTCATTTTGGTAAAATACAGCAGCAGCTTTCCTCTATTTCTCAACAATTGGATTCTCTACAACAGCTGCCACCTTCTCCTTTTAATCATCAAGCTGAATTAGCTTTAAAGCAGAATTTGGATGAGTTACTTGAGTTTGAAGAAATCCTTTGGCGTAATAAATCTCGTGAATCTTGGCTCACATGTAAGGATTTGAATACAAAATTCTTCCATGCATCTACTATTATTTGGCGGCGGCGGAATGCTATTGATTTTCTGAAATCTTCTACTGGTTCCTGGCTTTCTGATAGAGCAGATATTGGGCGGTGTTTTGTGAATCACTTTACTTTTACCTTTACAACTTCTTTGCCAGTTTTATCTGATGACTTTCTATCTTTATTTGATAGTTCTATCTCTCTTGAGGAAAATGATGAATTATGCTCCATTCCTACTGAACAAGAAATCTTCATTGCTTTATCCAGTATTGGTTCTACTAAGGCTCCTGGACCTGATGGTTTTACCGCTCTTTTCTATAAGAAGTATTGGAGCATAGTTAAAGGGGTGGTCATTCGGAGTATTTGGGATTTTTTTAAGAATAACCATCTTCTTAAAGAGCAAAATCATACATTCATAGCTCTTATCCCTAAACAGCTAGGCCCTCTTTCTGTTCATCATTTTAGACCTATTAGCCTCTGTAATATCATCTATAAATTGATTTCCAAAATATTGGCTAATCGGCTCAAAGGTTTGCTCCATCATTTCATCTCTCCTTACCAATCAGCCTTTGTTCCCTCTAGACATATCCAAGATAACTCCATCCTTGCGCATGAACTTCTGCATACCCTAAAGAAAAAACAAGGTTGTGGGGGGCTTATGGCTCTCAAAATTGATATGGAGAAGGCCTTCGATCGGATGGAATGGAATTTCCTTTTTTCAATAATGAGCAAGCTGGGTTTCCACCCTACCTGGATTAACTGGATTCGTATCTGTATTACCACTCCTTCATTTTCCATCCTCATTAATGGTAGTCCTTTTGGTTTCTTCACTCCACAACGGGGTCTTCGCCAAGGTGATCCACTTTCTCCATTTCTGTTTATTCTTGGAACTGAGGTTTTATCTCGACTATTACACAGGCAAGAATCCATTGGTTTGCTTCAAGGTATACGGTTTGTTCGGAATGGTACTCCTATTACTCATCTTCTCTTTGCTGATGACCTTATAGTGTTTGCCAAAGCAACCTCTTCTGAAGCCTCTATTATCAAACAATGTTTGGATTCTTATTGCTCTTGGTCTGGGCAAGCAGTCAATGCTTTGAAGTCTTCTATTCTTTTTAGCAAGAATACTAATGCGTCTGCAATTTCCAGTATAAAAGGAATCCTCCCTTATAGTACTACTTCTTCAGCATCTTTTCATCTGGGATTACCTTTTGTTATTGGTAAATCGAAAAAGGAGGCATTTCAACATATTATTTCCAAGATTCAAAGCAAAATGGAAGGATGGCGTTCTAAGACTCTATCTCAAGCGGGACGGACTACTCTTATTAAAGCTACTGCTTCAGCAATCCCGACCTACACTATGAGTTCCTTTCTTTTACCTGATTCTTTTTGCCTCTCTTTGGACAAGATATTTAAGGATTTCTGGTGGGGCTACCCAAGAGGGAAATCTAGAAATTTGTCACTCAAATCTTGGAGTTCTATGTGTATCCCCAGGAGTGAGGGAGGGTTGGGATTCAAAAAGATGTCGGCTTTTAATCTTGCGCTAATTACCAAACTTGGTTGGCAGCTCCTTACCAATCAAGACAGTCTCTGGATTCGCCTTCTTAATGAGAAATATATTCAGTATGGGGATTTTTTATCTAGTCCAGCACCTACTAATGCTTCATGGTTATGGAAAGGTATACAGAAGTGCAAGTCTCTGCTTCTAGCAAATGCTTGCCTTTGTGTCTCTTCTAACTCCAATTACCCGATTTGGACAACTGCATGGATTACCACTATTCCATCCTTTAAGCCTTTGCCAAGATTTCCTGATAATCGAAATCATCCTTCTCTTTACATCTCTGATTTAATTCTCCAAGGTACACGATCTTGGAAAATAGATGTTGTTAGTGCTCTATTTGATGATTGTTCAGCTGTGGAAATTTTAAAGATTCGAATTTCCATGAATTCAACTTCTCAATACTTATGGACTCCTTCTGTTTCGGGTAGCTTTTCCACCAAATCAGCTTACAACACTATTAGAGCTACAGCTGCTGGTCCGAATTTAATTTCAGCTGACCCTNTTACCCGATTTGGACAACTGCATGGATTACCACTATTCCATCCTTTAAGCCTTTGCCAAGATTTCCTGATAATCGAAATCATCCTTCTCTTTACATCTCTGATTTAATTCTCCAAGGTACACGATCTTGGAAAATAGATGTTGTTAGTGCTCTATTTGATGATTGTTCAGCTGTGGAAATTTTAAAGATTCGAATTTCCATGAATTCAACTTCTCAATACTTATGGACTCCTTCTGTTTCGGGTAGCTTTTCCACCAAATCAGCTTACAACACTATTAGAGCTACAGCTGCTGGTCCGAATTTAATTTCAGCTGACCCTCTTTGGAAAGCCATCTGGAAATTGAATCTGACTGATCGCCTACGACTTTTTCTCTGGAAGATAGCTTGGAATATCCTTCCCACTAAGTCAAGACTGGGATACTTTTTCATTCTCAATCTACTGTTCTATGTCCACTTTGTAAAGCAGCTGATGACTCTCTTCCACATCTCTTTTTTAATTGCTTTTACGCCCGTATCATCTGGCGTCAGTCATTTTGGCCTCTTGACTCTACATCTTTGCATTTCGATAGTATGATGGACTGGATTAAACTTATTCTCCAACCGGATAAATATCTTGGGATTCCTCACAGTGAAATTCATAAATTTCAGATCTTTGCATCTGTCTCTTGTGACCTTCTTTGGTTCTTCCGGAATAAAGCCTATCATGGTGGCTTTACTTTTGATGCTCTCCATATCTCAAGAACCATCAACAAGGTTACTATGGAACATTTCACTGCCTGGAAGGTGAAAATTTTTCCACCCATAGAAAAATGGATTCCACCTCAATCTTTTTGGTATAAGGTGAATTTTGATACGGCTATCCGGGATTCTTTTTCAGCCCAGTCAGCAGTATGTCGAGATCAATTTAGTCGTATTATTAAGATGAAGTCTCAGATCAGTCCTGCTTGCACTCCTACGGTTGGTGAAGCTCTTGGTGCTCAGCTTGCAATCTCTTTAGCAATTGACCTTCATCTTGAGAAATTTATCCTTGAAGGTGATTCACAGATAGTAATTTCAGCATTACAAGATCATCATACAACTCTGGATTGGCGTATTTCCTCCATTATTCTCAATTCTGTCGCTACTATACCGGCTCCAGCTATATGGATAGCCCGGAAAATTAACAGAAGTGCAAACTTCTGTGCCCATTATGTGGCACATTGGGCCGCAGCTAGATTCATTTCTGGCAGCATTCCCACCTATCATCCTCCTATTTCTTCTGTTCCACTGGTTAGTGGTAAAGATCCTCCGTTGAGATCTTTGCCTTTTTAAATTTCTTGTTCTTCCTAGGCTTGTTTAGTTTGGTTCTCTGCTAAAGTATCTATAAAAAAAAAAAAATGATACTTCTCCTGGAGATCAAGAAGCAAGTCAAGTAAAATGGGCTACAACTGCAAGACTAATTCCCTTTTCTCCATTTTATTTCTTTCATTGTCAAATGAGAGACCTTGAAAGATCTAGTTAATCCTGAAGAATTCGTTTCTATGTGGTAAATTCCATCGTGTAAAAAAAAAAGAAAAAGAGAGAAATAACCAAGTCCTTTGATGGAATATGAAAATCAACTATTCGAAAAAAAGAAAAAGAAAAAAAAAGTGCAATCTTATCCACCATTTTAGCTTGAAGTTAGCCGTTAACAATACATACAGTATCTCATTACTCAAAGCAATGAGATAAACCTTCTATGCAAATGCATGAATACAAAATTTGAGGTGAGATCGAGAAACCTGTATATTTTTCTTTTTTATTTTTCATTTTTTTTTCTTTTTATCAAGAAAAAAGGCTCAAAAAATATAGAAATATACTTTTATATTTTGAAGCCAAAGAATCACCATCGGAGAACAGCTTTCTTAGTGATTGGATTCCACGTGCTGAGGAAACCAAAATCAAGGGTACAGATGCACGCAAACTTCTATATGCAATTGATAAAGTTCATTAGATTATATTGAAAAAAAAACATACTCTCTAAACGAGATTACACAAAAATTTAAACATACCAAATTAAAGCCTAAATTGAAATCCACCACGTACATTCACTCAAGCACAAAATCCTGGAATCATGGTGGAGGATGAGAGAAAGATAGATGGGAAGGAAAACACACTAAGGGTTCAAAGGAGGTGGGCTGAGAGGAGTGAGCTGGTGGCATCGCCATTAGGGCAGGCAACGGTGGCGGCATCAAGATGAAGGTGTCATCCTGAAGGAGAGAGAAAATTTATAACACTAGATGAGGGAGGCGCGCGTGAGGATATGTATGTTTATCAAGAGTGACAACACCATATGAGCGAAGGTAGCAGAGCTACGAGATTACAGTGAGAGAGATTGTGGCCTCCAACTAAGAGATTAGACAGGAGAGATAGAGTGCGAGAGAGGGAAAAACTGAAAGATTATAGAGGTATAGCGCACGAATTAATGTGAGGTGCGCATATACTAGGTGGGGTTTTGATTTTTCCTAAATTTTCCTGGCATATAAGTGTATACAATTTTTTTTAACTGAAAAAACTGAAGGCTTTTTAACCTGGCGTTTAAAATAAACACCTACAAAAGGCGTATTTTTTGTATTGAAAGCAAATTTTTTTCATTTGGCCTACAGGTCTATCGAATAGGGTGACTAGCACATGTTTAAATTTACCACTTTGTTGTAAACTCCCAAGAGAGACAATTGGAGCAAAAACACTCCTAAGAGAACTTGTGAAAGCTCGTATTCTTTCATTGTCTTGATGAAACACTGCTACAACTCTGTGGATGTAGCTCTAGTTTGGGTGAATCGCATTAAATTCTTGTGATTGTTCTTTATGTTATTGGGTGTGCACCCCCCAAAAAATAAAAACTCTTTGAAAAGTACGTTCGTGTTTAAAACAAAGTGTATAATTGTTTTTTATGCACTATATATTCTTGCATTTTTCTTTTTCTTTTTTTTTTTAAAAAAAAAAAAAGAAAAAAAAAAACTTAAATCGATCACCAGAGTGTGGTGATCAATCCTTGCCTGGTGATTGATCACCAGAGTGTGGGGTTCGATCCCAACATGATAGAAAATAGTTTTTGTGGGCCCAAAACCGTAAAAACTCGATTTTCAGTCCCTTTAAAACCTTAATCCCAAGGAGAAGTTGTTTGCACGACTTCTCAGCCTCCATAAGTGTTAGAGAGACAGAAGAGCCCAAACCTAAACTTTTTTTTTTTTTTTTTTAACTAAAAGACGAGATCACATGTTCAATAGTGATCCCGGCCCAAATTTATTAGAAAAACCTCACTTTTGGCGGAGGAATACCTTGGTAACATCCAACATCCATAGGATTTACAAAGACCCACCATCCCATGAAAAAAAAAACCAAAAACTTATCGTATTCTAACGCAAGGTAAACCACATTTATCCACCCGTAAGATCCCTTTAAGGTCTTTAGGAATATTATTCGAGTTGTATTCCTGCGTAATCCCCGCACTACCACTTTTACTAAGCCAGTCCGCAGCTTGGTTACCCTTTCTGAAAACATGGTTAAACTGAATATTCAGTCCGCTGATGAGAAGAATAATTTCCTCCCAAAAATCCTCCAAGTACCAAACCCCACAACTACCTTTCGCCAACCAATTCATAACCAAAGAAGAGTCAAGTTCTACGACAATATTACGTAAATCAAAAGCCTTGCATTGTCGCAAACCAAAGAGTACCCCCAATAATTCAGCTTTATTATTAGAGCCATTACCTATGTAGGCCGAAAAAGCCACAACCAGATTACCTTTAGGGTCTCTAATCAAACCCCCAGCACCCGACGCCCCCGGATTTTCCAAACTACTACCATCCGTATTTAATTTGAACCAGCCCAGCTCCGGCTTCTTCCAAGATACTGCAATGTACTTACTTTTCGACAAAGAAACAGCCAGCAAATTTAATTCTTTAAGAATCGTTTGATCACGATGATGCAGATTACCAGAATCCCGAAGCCTCAAACCAACCCAATGTATCCAGTATTTAACCTTCCTCCACAAAACGTTAAAGCAATCCTTTTGTCCCTCCATACGGGCCGAGCACCTCCACATCCATAGATTCCAAATGATAATACAAGGTGTCAACCCAATCAAGTTACCAACCTTAGTGGATTTTTTGGTTTTGCGAAACCAAGCTTCAACAGTACCCAACCAAGACCGATTAGCCACATAAGGAATACCCAAGAAATTTGAGCAAAATTGCCATAGTTTAGCCGCAACCTTGCCACTGTAAAGCACATGATCCAGATCCTCAAAGCCGCACTGAGGGCAGCACTCACATTTTGAGACTAAAGAAATACCAATACGCCTTATACGTTCATCCACACTCAGACTATTGGTCATCGCTTTCCACAACACAACAGAAAATTTTTTAGGTAAAGCAGAGTGCCAAATCCAGTCTGTCCATGGATGTTTCGGAATCGAAATACGAAGCCAGTCCCAAACACTTTTAGTAGAAAAACGCCCATCGCTACTACCAAGCCATATTAGCCGATCCATCCCAGTTTTGGTGCCATCAACCCAAGAAAAAATATCATCAGCAACCTCTTGACCCACAAGCTGAACAACCAAGTCCACATCCCAACTATGCTCAACCATGCAATCTTTTATTTTTAATAACGGCAAATCAACAATCTGAATAGTTTGACATAGAGGACCTGTATCCATCCATTTGTCCCGCCAAAAGGATAAATTCCCTTCTTTCACACGCCAGATAGATTTGTCCACAATCAGAGGAATTGATTTAATAATCATCTTCCAAAATCTAGATCCTTTAGAGGAATCCACAAGAGAAATATGTTGATTCTTCACATACTTGGTTTTAAAGAAACGAGACCATAAAGTATCCTCTGAGAGGAATTTTCAGGCAAATTTGGATTGAAGGGAGCTATAGACATCCATAATATTTCTGATCCCCACTCCGCCTTCGTCCACAGGTCTGCAAACTGAGTCCCAACTCACCTATTTTTTCTTTGGCCTTCCTTCCGACGAACCCCAGAAAAACGTACTAAAGAGTCTGTTAATCTTCCCAAATATTTGCTTGGGCACTGGTAAGACCGGTAGTAAATGGACTGGCAAACTTGAAAGCACATGTTTAATCAAAAGTAATCTGGCACCAGCAGACAGAAACCGCATCTTCCAACGCTCAATTTTTTTGAAAATTTTGAATAACAAATCATCAAAATACCAAACTTTTACCCTGCCTGAGAAAATAGGAACCCCCAAATATTTCATTGGGAATTGCCCCATCGAAAAACCAGACACTCTAATCAGCTCCTGACGTCGAGATTCTGGAATACGGGTTGAGAAAAATATAGATGACTTAGAGGCACTGACCACTTGACCAGACCACTGGGCATAGAGATCAAGAACGTCTAAGATGTTCTTCACGTCTTTCTTCCGTCCTGTCGAAAAAATAACCATATCATCCGCATAAAGCAAATGAGAAATTAACGGACCCTTTCTAGGCTGCGAGTAATAGCCAATATTCCCATCTTGAACTTTCTGCCGCAACGGTCTCGAAAAAACTTCCTCCACCAAAATAAATAAATAGGGGGATAAGGGATCCCCCTGGCGAAGGCCCCTACCACCTTTAAAAAAACCTTTAGGTGTTCCATTCCTGACCACAGAGAACCAAGGAGAGGAAACACAGTTGAAAATAAGCTTACAAACCTCCGATGAAAATCCAAAAGCTTTCAGCACTTTCAACAAAAAATCCCAGTCAATCGTATCATAAGCCTTGGCATGTCAATTTTGAGCATGATATTAGCCCCCTGAATTGGTTTATTTATGTCTTGAACCAATTCCTGAGTAAGACTGATGTTCTCAAAAATACTTCTGCCAGGCAAAAAGGCTCCTTGCTCTTCCGCAACCAAACGACACAAAACGGTGGATAATCTAGTCACAATTAGCTTTGAACATATTTTATAAGGACAGAATTTTCCTCCAAATTGGGTTGGAGGAAAACTCTATCCATTTTATAAACAATTGAGCAAAGACTAATTGGCCTAAATTTATCAAATGAACCTGGATCCGGCACTTTAGGAATCAAAACAAGAAAGGAAGAAGTGTAATACCTCGGAAGTACAGTACCTTCAAAGAAATCCCTGACTATCTCGACCAAGTCTATCTTAACAAAATCCCAACAATGTTGAAAAAAACCAGAAGTAAAACCATCTGGACCAGGGCTGCTATTAATCCGGATATCAAACAAAGCGTCTTTAATTTCCTGTTCCGTTTGGCTCCGACATAAATTTAAATTATCTGATTCGCTCACCTCTTCTTGGATAATAGCAGATAAATTAATCTCTGACACCGACTCCCTGCAACTCAAAAATTCAGCAAAGTGAGCAACCGCTTCATTATGAATCTCTTCCGGCGAAGACAGCATTCTACCATCCGGTAATTTCATAGACTTAATAATGCTCTTCTTCCGAGTCTGCAAAGCTGCAAAGAAAGAAGCGTTAACCTCCCCGTGCCCTATCCATGTATTTTTAATTTTTTGGGCAAGACATGTCTCCTCTTTTTTTAGCCAAGAATTTAGCTCCGCTTGAGTCTCTACCATTTCCGATTCGACGTCTTGGGAATAAGATTCTTGCAATTGAATTTCTTTTTTCTCAACCGCCTCCTCCAAGCGTTTTAAATGCATCATAGTCCAACCGAAAACCTCACGATTCCATCTTCTCAGAGCACTTTTAACTTTTTTCATTTTAGTAGCAAGCTTCCACAGGTCATTTCCGCCCACCTCCTCATCTGCTGGAATCTAAAAATGCTAGGACCATACTTCGTATTCGGGCTTTCCAACCGAATGGACATAGGCGCATGATCTGAAGATTTCCGAGGTAAGTAATTCATAGAAACCGTTGACCACCGATCTAAAAGTCTTGTGTTACACAAAGCCCTATCCAAGCGAGCCCAACTATGAGCCAAACCTCCACAACCATTGTACCACGACAATTTATTTCCAGAAAAAGGCACTTCAATCAAACCACCATTTTGTATAAAAACGGAAAAATCTTCCATTGCTCTTGGCAGACGCGGACAGCCTCCTCTTCTCTCCCCATCATGACGAATAGTATTAAAGTCACCAATAATCATCCATGGCATCTGTAAAACGCCAAATGAAAGAAGACCATCCCAGAGCTGTTTTCTCTCCATATAATTACATTTGGCATAGACAGTAGAAATGAGCAAAGTAGCATTCGTAATAAACGTAACATGCTGATTCGACTCCTGAAGAATATTGACATATACCTCATTGTTCCAGAAGACCCACAACTTACCACCAGAGTCACCATTCGAATAAGAATTATCAAATTTCAACAAACCCTGCCAACGTTCAAGCTTACAATCTTGACGAAAAGGCTCCGCAACTATTAAAACGTTCGGTTTTAAATCTTTAAGCATAGCACGTAACCGTGTCTTCGAGGAACCGAGACCTCGACAATTCCAAAAAAGAAGGTTTCTAACATTTAGCAAATCTTTCAAGCTTGCTAGGAGCCTTTGTGGAACTGCGTAACTTCATATTAGAGCACNACCACCAGAGTCACCATTCGAATAAGAATTATCAAATTTCAACAAACCCTGCCAACGTTCAAGCTTACAATCTTGACGAAAAGGCTCCGCAACTATTAAAACGTTCGGTTTTAAATCTTTAAGCATAGCACGTAACCGTGTCTTCGAGGAACCGAGACCTCGACAATTCCAAAAAAGAAGGTTTCTAACATTTAGCAAATCTTTCAAGCTTGCTAGGAGCCTTTGTGGAACTGCGTAACTTCATATTAGAGCACACCTTTGGTTTCAAAATTTCCGTATCCGAGACCCCATCTTTTTCTTTCGCAAAATGAGGTAGCTCACCAACTCCCTCAGAATCAAAAACCGACCCTGATCTCCCCATCTCATGTTCAGCTACGTGCTTCACGCTCCTCCACCCAATACTCTCTGTTACCAACTCCTCAACATTAGCAGCTAGAGACTCCAAAGCTACACCATCCAGATTATCATGTATGGATATAGGACCACAATCCTTTTCAAAATTTAGAATCCCAGCCCCTCCAGAAATGCTAGAAACACTCCCAGACTCAACTAGTTTCATATTACAGACTATGGTATTGTTACCATCCAGAGCATCTCCCACTATAAGCAATTCAGCACCCATCAATTCAGTTTCATCTTTATCATTGGTTTCCATCTGATTTAGGTATTTTTGAGACAACACTACGTCACCACTTACCAACACATCATCCCCACCTTTCAAATTAATTTTTTCGCTCTCCATGACAACATCCTCCTTGTTCACCCCATTATTATTAATCTCCAAATTACAGTCTTTAACATCCAAAACAGCACCCACGGTTTCAACCAACACAGAGGATTTATTTCCCTTCTCCCCAACCATATTCACCACCGCTTCCTTTGTGTTATCCATCAAATTCGCTATTTCCCCTTTGCCCGAGACAAGCATGTTCTCTGTTTCTTTGATCTGCTGCGTCTTCCATACAAAGCCCGACTCCTTCTTTTTCCCCAAGTCCTTCACCAACAGCTTACAAGTGCCAATATTATGCCCTTGTGTATTACATTTAGAACAAAAAGCCGGAAGAGTTTCATATACAAATTCCTGAAGCACACTAGACTGCTGGCGGGGCAGCCCAATCCACACCTGCTGCACTGGAGGCTTAGAGACATCCATCAGAACACAGACTCTTGCTCCGTCCGTGCGTGTCGCACATTTCGTAGCATTATCTCTTCGAAGCAGATTTCCAACAGGTGCTGTAATATTTCGGAGGTATGATTCTTGATAGAGATTTGGAGCTAACCCAGACAGTTTAATCCAAACCGGAGCCATCACCGGTTCCACGTCCTCTAAGAAATCCACCGTCCACTGAAAGTTTCTGTAATTTACCCCATCAATTTCGTTGCTTTCACGGGACATAGCTTTGATAAAATCTGCCTCCAACAAAAACCGCACAAACACGTTCCTGGGCTTCCGCATCGCTGAGACTACCGGCTGAGAAGCAAGTCCCCATCTCCCATTAATAAACACTCGGATTTGATCTAGGGAGGGCCTTTGCTTCAGGAATTTCAGAACCATGGCAAACCTAAAAGGGACAGCAGATCTTTCAATTTCTTCCTTGGTGAACTGTACGCAGATCTCCCCCTCCACCACTTTTGGATTTCTGAACGGAACCAGCACCTCGGGTATGGGCTGAGGCGTTGCCGAGACCATCTCCGCAAATGATCGCGTCCTCTCTGCCGCCGTCGGAAGGCCCTTAGATCCCCCGGCGGCTGCCATCTTTCCCCTTGAGTGATTATCTTCTTGGATTGATGATCCTTTCTTCAATGTACGCAAGAATGGTTTCTCTAGATTGCAGCTGTCTCAAGGTAAAACCTACAAACCTTGCAACTCCATTGTCTTCTTTTTGTATTTTTTATTCATATGCATTCATTTTGAAGGGAATATTTCATAAACAACATATGTACAGCGGAAATAAAAATTTTCAAACCAATATCAAACTTTACGAAGAATATGTTAAAAACTATGCTATTTTAATTTGAACAATAAGAACAGAATTAATTACTTACTTGTTGTATGGCCACTCCTTGGCTTATAGGGCAAAAAAAAAATTTCTTCTAGCTCCTCCTCAAAAAAAAGTGATCAGCCTCAGAGATCTTGAGACCTTCAAATCTTCTAACCAATAACTAAATATAACCTCTATTTATAGGCTTAGCACACTGAGAGAAAAGCATTTCTAATCCATGTGGGACTGGGAGTAGCAATCCCAGTACCAATATGACTACTTAGGCGTACAACAAGGGGATTAGTTGCAGCCCTAGCCGCACGCCACTATTGAAATGCATCTTAGGCTGGGTTTTGACTCCTAGCCCATGCGCCTACTCTTTCAGTTTTGGGCTTGGGTTTTATTCTGAATCCTAAACTTTTTCTTATAAATCTCCATGCATTAATTCTCTTCAGCCCAAATAAACACATGTATCTAGTTAATTTACATTAGCTTATTGAAGGACTTAAAATAAAAAAAAAAAAAATTAGCTTAAATAGGCGTGTGTAGGGCTGAGTATCGGTTAATTCGGTGTCGGTATATCCTATTTTGACTACCGAACCAAAATTGTCGATTAATTCAGTTGATTAACTGATTTTATACCAAGAAGATTAATTTTCAAAATTATCGGTTAATTGGTCAATCGGTTAATTATTGGTCGGTTAATCAGTTAACCGTGGTTTTTTTTTTTTTTTTTTTTTTTTCTTCTATGCAAAGTTACAGAGGTAAGGGAAAAGGGAATAAACTACAAACAACAATACAAAAGAAGGGTAGACATCCCAAAAAACACCACAAAAAAACCATAACAGTGCAGCAAAGATCCTAAATCTACTGGGAATGAACAAAAATTTGGCTCATCCCTTTTGGTTCTTGACACCCATGGGCCATGGCCAAGAGAGGCAGTGGAAAAAGGAGGGTGTGTGTGTAGAGATAAAGTGTCAAACCCCATAGATCTATCATGTTTGCAGATGGGTAAGGAAAAAGGAAAAAAGAAGAAGACGACGAAAGAAAGGATAGAGAAAGAGGAGATAAAAGGGGAGAAAATCAAGGGGAAATGGGAGGAGAAAGATCTTGCTTTATGGGGAGAGAGAGAAGAATTCTCTGGAAGAGTAGTAGTAGAGTGAGAGGAGATTGAGATTTGAGATTTGAGAAATGAGAGTGGGTGGGCAGTTGCGTGAGTGTAACTTAGGGTTATGATTAAAAAAAAACTAACTCATACCCAAAAACAATGGTGTTTTGGTTTTTTTTTTTAAACAATTCTAAACTTTCAAACGGTCGTTTTAATTAAAAAATTAAATATTATAATATAATATATATATATATATATATATATATAATCGGTTCAGTTAAATCAGTATACCAATTAAAATAAATTTATAACGAATTAACCGATTTAACTGAATTTCGGTATAGATTTTTTATACCGACTACCCAACTAATAACAATCGGTAACGGTTGGTAGCGGTTTGGTGGCGATCGGCAGGTGGTCAGTAGGCGGTTAATTTGTCCACCCCTAGGTGTGTGACCCACTTATCTCTATAATTGTCACTATGCTACTATTTAATTCTTTACTTCACTAAAGAAATGTAACTGTACTCTAGTATTTATTTTTTATTAATACAATTAATCCCTTAAAACATTTTTAATATTGACTTTTGATTCATTCATGAAATATTCTGTAGAGAATTAAATCAATAATATTGTCACTTTAATTCTTTACCTCTTGATCCTTAAGTACTCGATTTAATCACATACTTATTCTCGGATATGTAAAACTCTTTTTCACTATGTATAATTATTTTAGTAACTCTTCATCAAAATGCTTTAATCAAAGATTGAGAATAATTACTCTATTAAATCTATCTTAAGGGGATATTTCTTATCCTTTTATATAAAGGACTATGGATTCGTTAATTTCCTTTTATGAGATTTAATTTTTCTCATATGTTAGATGCTTTTATAAATCTCACATATGATCTCCCTAGAAGCCTTTCCTTGTCAAATTAAGACTTTCTTATTTTGGAATAAAATTAAGACCTCAAATGATCGAATATATTTTTCCTTAAATATTCCCAAACTCCATTTAAAATATCATTATATAATCAAAGAATTTTTATTTTGTCCTAATTTTTCAATTAAGACATTTATATTTAGGAATTACAAAGTCAGGGGTATTACATGAAGCAACCATTTGTAGATGACACGAACAAATAGTTGAAAAATAATGTTCCACTTTTATTTTATAAAAGATTGTGAATTATTGACTGTGATAATTGGAATTTCAAATGAATAGAGGTTATTAAGGAAATTTGAAAATTTCTATAAAAATCATCAATTTCATTTTGCACCAAGTTTTGTCTATACATATTTTCATTTTCATGTTAGTTATTTTCTAGTATCATGTAGATTCCTTTATTCAAAGAACAAAAATTTATTACAAACTCATTTTAAAAAGCATGTGAGAAGCATATGCTATCAAATAAATGTGTTATGCTCATATGCTAAGAACACATGTCACTTTTAGATGCTACTTTGTAGAAAAATTTTCTCCTTCTTCAAAAGTCTCTTCATAAATGTAATGATTTTTTTTTTTTTTTGTTCCTTTATTATAGATGTGACATTTTGACAAGTCGCTTGCATTTATAACTTTCACGATTTAAAATACCTTTGCATAAATGAATAGTATGATGATTCACCCTATAGGCACTGTAATATATACTACAATTCATTCCTTTTAAAATATTGTTTAAATGGAGGCTTTGATCTTATATGTTGTGAATATTTGATGATATCTCTTATTTCATATTTTATTTATTGTTTAAATGGAGGCTTTGATCTTATATGTTGTGAATATTTGATGATATCTCTTATTTCATATTTTATTTAATTTCCTTGAGCTTGGATGATAATACCTCTTTACTTGTTTTTTTTATGTGTAGGGCCCTGATAATACCAAGAACAAACGTACGGCCCACGACTCAACAA